>JAKSZP010015124.1:0-43011 GCA_022478985.1 Massospora cicadina
AGTGGATAAGGGCTTGAAGCCAGACAATATCACCAGCCAAGGCCCTCATAGTCAAATCAGAGTTCTCAGGTGCAGAGGGATTGAGTAGGGACTGAACGCTACTTGGTAGTCAAGGGGTACACCCATATAGAGCTTTGAAGGGGAAATATTGACTTTTTGATGGAGCTTATTAGGTAAGTGAGAGAAGTGCTGGGTAGATAGTGGTTTAGTATGTAGGGTCAGAGGCAGCCATCTTCTGCAAAGTAGAAATTAGTGTTTCATTAGCTTGTTCCACTGAATATTGGTTGAGGGATTATAGGGGGTGGTGAAACTTTGATAGTCCCAAAAAGTTAAGTTAGTTCTTGACCACCTGTGAGGTGAAATCTAGCCCATTGTTTGAAAGTAGAGTTTGCGGGCATATGTGATGAGAGAAAATTAATTTGATAAGGAAAGCGGTGCATCTTTTGAATTGGCATTGGAAACAGAAATTGCTTTTACATTTAGGCAAATGGTCCACAGCTGTAGGATACAAGTATGGTCATGTAACCTGGTGAGCAGAGGGCCTATTTACATTTATTTTGAAAAAATAAAAAGGACTTGACAGAGCCATGAATGATTATTGGTATCAGGGACTACCCAATATTGGGTCAACAAGTCATATATGCCTCTAGAACTTTCTGGATAATCTCAACCTTCTGGTCCCAGTAACATTGCTTCTTTAGTCATTTGTAAGTTTTTTCACTGCCACATATCCAACGGTTGTGTGTCTCAAGAATAACATTGGTTCAGGAAGAAGGGTAAAAATAAGGGAGCCATTTCTTGTTGATTTTCTTATACAGCATTCCCTCTTTGATTTGAGTGTCTCAGGGTATCTTTTTGTAGCTCAGTTTGGATCTCAGGAGTTTCCAACTCCCATTGCTCAGGATGGCAAATTAGATTACACAATCACTCTTCTCCAGGGGTTGAGGCGGCCAGTACCAGCATCCTAGAGAGACAATCAGAATTCTGATAAATCACTCTTGTGTGATGGGCAATAGTGAGATTGTAGTTCTGAATCTTTGATGCCCATCTTGGTAATTGGTCTTCTGTGTCCTTCATCTGCTGCAGCCATTGGAGCAAGGAATGATCAGTGATAATGGTAAAATGGGTACTATATAGGTAGGTCCAGAAATGCTTGATGGCAATAACACAGCCATGCACTCACGCTCAGTAACACTATAATGTTGTTTATCCTTGATTAGGTTCTAGCTAAAGTAAGCCAATGGGTGATCAACTTGATCTTCATTAGGCTGAACTAGGAATGGCCCTGACCATGATGTCACGATTATTTAATAGCAAAAAATGACAATTGAAACAAGGATGAACTAAAAAGGGTTTAGTATAAAGCGTGGTCTTCAATGCATTAAATGACTGTTCCTGTTAAGGTGCCACAAAAAAGGTACATACTTTTGCAAAAGATAGACCAGGGGTTCAGCTAAGTCAGCAAACTGAGGGAGAAACTGACAATAAAAACCTATCATGTCAAGCAATACTTTTAAATCCCTTTGGATCTGATGGCGTGAAGTCTTCTTAATGGTACAACTTTATCTGGGATAGGATAAATTCCATGTTTTGAGATATTGTGTCCAAGGAATTCTAATTTTTTAAGTAATTAAGACAAGCCATCTAGGGGACAGACATTGCCAATTCTCAAACAAGATAAAACTTAAAAATAAAAATAAAGTTGAAACAAGATGGATGTATCCATTCAAACTGACACAAAATTCAAGCAAAACACACCAACCAAGTAAAGTGGAAATAGCTATACATCCATGCCAGTGGGTGAAGGAAGATCAAGATGATTTTCTTCCTCATCCGTTGTGGACATGTAGCGGCACAAAGATGATAGCAATGGTCTGGGCGCATTATGGAAATGAGGGTCAAGGTAACAAAAGGGCCTCTTGCATTTCTATGTGTGTGGTGAGGAGGGTGGAAATATAGTCTGCAAGTGCTTTTACCGCCTCAAGACGTACTTTAGGTAGGATGGCGATGGTTGCTAGGTTGTTGCAGGTAATGCGGGTCTTTGGGATGAACTTTTAGACCGCCACAACTTTTTGAACTGCTGAATCTGCCACCTGATAGTATTGGAGATGGTATTTTTTCTGTTTTTAAAAAATGGTACTAGGTAGGATAGGAGGTGGAAGGCCCATAGCCAGTACTACAGCTGATTTTGCAACGGCTTTACAGGTTGGGGCAACATTTGGGGGAGGCAACTGCCTCTTCAGCTAGTTGGTGGTCACTTTTGAATCAGGTGGCATCAGGGTGAGGCACATAAGGCGCTTTAAGAATTGGGCCGCATAGTCAGTATTGAGGTAAATTTTGAATGGAGGGGGCCCATCCCATTCAAATCAGGGATAAGCTCGCCCAATTCATCAACCTCAACCAAATAATCCCATGGATTTTGGTTGAATTTAATTGGGTTATTTGCAAATGGGTTATCTGTTACAATTGTCTGGGAGGATAATTTTGAACTTACTTTAGTCCATTCTGGCTCCTAATTGGTGGGTTCAGGAGAAGAGGTTCACTGAGGTAATTTTTGGTTTGTTGATTCAGTGGTTGCTGTGGCTATTACATTGGGGGGAGGGGGTGTAGGACTCCAGCTTTCTAGGTGCTCGCTAGTGCTAATGCCACTGGATCCCACAAGTGTTTAATAAATTTAATAAAATTGCACTAATAATGTCATGATTCTATATGACTAGACGACAAGCCACAACTATGGCCAACGAATCATTGGAGGAACTCTGCCAAAGATTCGTTGGGCAGAATCCACCAAGGATGTTTCAGAGCTATAAGAAATCAATTACCTTAGAATGAGGCAATAATGGGTTATAATGGGTCATATTAAATTGCCTTAAAACAGGGTGATAAGGAGATGTTGACATTCAACAAGATAATTTGGATTGCCTCAAGTCAGGGCAATAAAGAATTGAAGAACAACAAGACAAAACCAATGAGAATATGGAGAAACAAATAAACTAAGTGAAAGAGTTGGTACCAACTGAGGTCACTGGTATATCAGCAAAACAAGGGGATTGAAAGAAGAGGTTTTTTGAGAAGAAAGGAAGATGGAAAAAGGGGAAGTAGACTAGAAGAAATCTGCCGAGTTTATTATATTAAAATAAAGAAGTGTTTTGGGGAAAATGTCCCTTTTTATTATAAATTGGTTGTTTACAAGTGTTCTGAGGAACCAATGATTGTCATATCATCTATTACAATTGTTCAGTGGGCATAACCCTGTGTGAAAAACCCTTTTGCAAATATAGGGAATCACCAAAATTACAACAAATAAAAGACTTGTGTTTTTCTTAGTCTTTATTAGTAGATGGGGTAAAAATGGAAAATAACAATCCCCTCAATATCTGCCCAATTCATATTTAAACTTATTTTTGAGGGACACTTTTCTTTCTCATTGCAAACACTTTTGCAACCCATTCAATTCAAGACTAAATATAGTTTGATAATCTCATAGAGGGGATTAGTGTGCGCTCATGTCTGGGAGCAGTTGGGCAAGCAAGGCAAGAGGAGCAGGTGGAAGGCCTGCGGCCTCTAATGTTCAAAAACGCCCCAGAAAATCTGGCGAAATAGAAAAAAATCTAAAAAACTGGTGGTCACAATTTCCCCAGAGATACTTGTGTGGCAAGCACAATGCAACCAGTACATCAACTTGCCACACTCCCAGCCACTTTCATCAGTGGAATTTGGAGTCCGTGTGTATCTGGACATCCAAAAAACGGCCTTATGGGAAAAATTTTGTGAAGATGTACACAAAATTTTCACGACCGCGGTGTACGTTGCACCTCACTCCATGTCACATGGTTGGCTGGACCTAGGTTTTGTAAGCAAAATAGCAGCAGATGAGGCTGCAGCGGTGCGCATAGTGGTCGACCTCCCTAAAGGGCAACGGGTCATCGAAACCAAACGCACCAGATGGACAAAATCAAACCAAATTTTCCTCACGTTTGACTTTTTGCCTACTACAGTAAAACGTGACATTTTGGTGCAACACCTGAAAGATGGTCTCGCCATATATGGCGAAATACAATCTTTCGAAATGCAACATTTTATGCTGATGCCACATCTGTGCACTAGCAAAGCAATTGCAGTTCTGACCCCAACTGAGGAGATCGCAAAGGACCTACCCTAGATCCCGCACTCCACCTTTATTAACATCACAGGGCATACCACCCACCTATTCTGGGTAACCGTGGACAGCGCGCCCCCCATTTGCACCCACTGTGATGCATTCGGCCATAAGGCGCATGCATGCCCCATCAAGGAGGGCGTCACATTCCAAGAGCACCCCTCAGCGGCCATGGCCAGCGGAGAGGCACACTATGAACCAACCGCAAGCACCAAGGAGGCTTTCCCGTGAGGAGCACAAGGCTGCTACCTATTGGTAAAGCCCATCTCCCCGCAGGAGTGGAAGAAGGCTAAGCAGGCCCATAGGGCTGCAGCCAAGGAAGCGGCCAAGGCCACCACCACCATCCCACACTCACAACGCCAGGAGGACATGGAGATCTTTGCGGCGGAAGCAACTCAGGAATCCATCACCCAATCAGATTGGGAGGCCCATGCCAAGCGGGCCACTCAATCTGAGGATCTGATGGGAGATTTGATCTCACCCAATTGCTGCACCCAAGCTCCAGTCAAAACCAACTTGGGACCTATCCCAACCAAAAAAATTTTTTTTGCCCCGCTTGATGGTGCACCGAACTTATCTGCACCACAAAAAATTTGTCCGACGTCGGGAAAACAAAAAGTGAAGGCCAAAACCAACATGACTCTTTCTGCAAAAATTAACAAAAACCCTGATAGCATTGCTGCTAACACCCATGCTGCTGTGAAAGCCTGTGGGGACCTGGAAGAGGCTGGTGGGCCCAGGGGCCCACCCCCTCACACCTAAGGTGCAATGGGGGAAACCTTCACTCTAGGGATGCTGAATATCGCCGGACTCAAGGCCTCCCCGTCCTGGGCTAGGAAACGAGTTTTTTAAAAAACAAAATACCCGTGGATATCCTGGCCATCCAGGAGTCCCACTGTCCATGAGGTTCCGAGGAAGCTTGGAAAACAATGCTCCTACCATCCCTATCCTTTTGGTTGAAGCACTGTGGGGTGCTAATTTGGAAAAACAATTTTTTCAAATTCACATCCTCAGAAACATTCCTAAATGGCTGAGTGCTCGTTGTCACCTTCTTGTGGGCTGACGTTGTGCACACAATAGTCAACATTTACGCCCCAAATGGTGCACACAAGCGTCAGGAATTTTTCTCATTGGTCAAATCCCTCCCGCTATCCCCTGATTCTTTCCTAGTTGGCGACATGAACTGTTGGCTAACCTCACCAATGGACCAGTGGCCGCCATCACCCCACGCCCCACAGGGTCACATAGAACTACATGTTCTAAAAGCCACCCTTGGGTTAATGGATGCGCTGCCATGACATGCCCCACTTCTCAAAAACTTGACGCGTCCCCACGTCCACAATGGCCAATTAAGGTCCATGACCTGCATCGACCTTATTCTAATGCCAGTGAAATTCCAACCCCACATCTCCCACTTCAAAACAACGAAAATGGAATTCTCTGACCACCAACTGGTCTCAATAACATACCACTTACCCGTCACAGTTGCAAAGGCCCCACATTGGTGCAAAACCGCCCCCCCGAGCTCGCGTCACCAGGATTTTCCATGTGGGTGGAAGAGGCAACTTTGGCAAAATCTTTTGTTGCACCGTTTTGTGCGGACCCCATTTCCACATGGGCAACTTTCAAAGAAGACACCATCCGCCACTATCGCCATCTCTCCTCCAGGCACTCACAAGCCACATCAGCAGTTATCTCACGCGCGCTGGCAGAATTGGCCCACTTGGAGTCCAACATTCCAGTCACAGAATACAGCCCTGCATGGGGCCAGAAGTGGGTGGAGGCAGCCGCCCACCTCAACGCACTTGAAAGGCAACACAAACATTGGGTTTGTGTCCAATACAGGGCCACACGCATCACTAAAGGTGACAAGTGCACCACATACTTCTTTAAAAAAAATTTTGCACCATGCCAGAGCGTGGCCTGCACACAGGTGTGAAGATCGGATAATTCCATTGCAGACACACCGGCCAAAGTGGCAATCAAAATGCAAAGATATTACTCCGAGTTATACTGAGCTGAACCAATTCAGCTGGCCAAAATGGCGGATTTTCTCAACTGAGCTCATATCTGCACCATTTTCTGATACCTGGAAATAATGAATTTAATTACTCCGAACAAATTATGGACAGCCATTCGCGGTGCGCCAAAGTGAAAATGCCCAGGCCCAGATGGCATTCCATATGAGTTCTACAAAAAATATTTCAAATATATATCCCCATTGCTGCTAGACTCACTCAACCAAAGCCTGTTGGAAACGCGCCTCCTACCAGGAGGACATGAGGCCTTTACTGTCACACTCTTCAAGAAAGGGGATAGGCTTGACTTAGCCAACTGGCGCCCCATTTCTCTAACAAACACAGACACCAAAATTTTAACCAAAATCATGGCTAACCGTTTAAGGACTGTAGCATCTGCCACCATCTCCCCAGAACAATTTGGTTTCATCCCCAGAAGGTCGATTTGGGATAACGTGCACTCTGTGGCTAATGTGTGTCAGTCCACAGCCTCTGGGGCACTTGTATTCTTGGACCAACAAAAGGCCTATGATAGAGTAAACTGGGAATACCTAAGGGCCTGCCTCCATCAATTCCACCTACCCCCCATTTCATAAACTGGGTGATGCTGCTCACAGAATCTGCAACAATGGCAGTGCGTGGCCCAGGCTTCCTAACGGAAGTAGTCCGCCCTCAAAGGGGCCTGTGACAAGGGTCCCCCCTCAGCCCACTCTTATACAACTTCAGCCTTGACCCACTACTGCGAAATGTGAATGCCCACCTCACTGGGGTCCATGTGCCAGGCCAAACCCCAGTCAAGATGATGGCATTTGCAGATGATTGCGTGGTGGGGGTGTCTAATAACAAAGATGCATGCGCGCTTGAAGCCCTCATCCAGGAATATTCCCGGGTAAGCAACACGGCACTGAACGCCTCCAAAACCGAAATCATCCTCCTTGGTTGGTTTCAGAACTGCTGGGCCCCAGCAAGTAGTTCCCAACCCAGACCATCTGCTCGCTCATGTCCACGCCTTACTAACTCAACACACACCGCTCCACTGGTGCTCCCCTTTGTGCCATGTCCTACCATAGGACCGGTACGCCATCTGGGCGCGTGGATGGAGGCAGGTGGATACACGTCAGCAGTAATAGAGTGCCATATACTGGACAACGTGACGAAGAGAATCGCCTCTCTCAGAGCCCACCCTACTACCCTCACTGGCAGGGTTGTTCTTGCCAACTCTATGCTCCTATCCAAAGTCTGGTTTGGAGCCCACGCCATCCCCTTCTCCCCAAGCTTCTTCAAATCCCTGTATGCTTTGCTACAAGGATGGCTTTGGTCAGGCCGCCCTCCACCAGTACGGCTAGAGGTCATGTTTGGCCCTCATCATCATGGTGGCATGGGCCTGCTTGACTTCAAAGCCCATGCTGCCAAGATCCTGGGCACCTGGATCGCGGCCGTCACGCTCCTACACTCCCATTCCAACACTGGTCCTGTGCGGCCCGCTCCAACTTCTCCCAAGCCTTGGGCCTCAACAATCCATCAAACCCACACTCCCTGATGAAATACCTCGCATCACACACATCGGCCACAGGTCCTCACGGGACTAAAACCCACTACAAACAAATCTTACTCTCCATGCGAAGCGCAGAGTGGAGAATTTGTATTAGTGGACATACAACCTGAAGAGGCCGCCCATCTCCTCAGTTCACACAAGAGGTACAGGGGCTACCCATCCATGATGGCGTGATCCCCATTTGACCCCAAGTCCTATCCAGGGTGGACTACCTGGACATGATGGACATCCCTTATTCCACTGAGACCCAAAAGACTATCTGGAAATATGCACACCATCCTCTGTTGCAGCCTCAAGTCCGCTCCCATGTGTGGCGCTGCCTGAGGCGGGTGTATCGTACAGCTGAGCGCTCTAACGCTTTACACTCATCCTGTGTCGTGTGTGGCCAGTATGGAACGCTGTTCCACCGCCTGGAGAAGTGTCCTACCTCTAAAGTGATATGGCGCGAAGTCCAACGTCTGCTAGGCCAGGATCAAACGCATCCCTTCAGTCTGTCAAGAGATATGTTTGCTTCATCAATGGCCTTCCCCCTCCCACCCTCCCTCCGTGCTCTGGTGGTTGCAATCGCCATGTGGACTATCCACACGATTGTCTTGGATGCCATCGCTGGCTCCATCCCCACCCTCCCTGAAGCTGTCCACAGATTCCAGTCTCATCTGGTGGACCACTTTCAAGCGTGGATGTTTGGATATCTCCCACTGCGTCGCCGACAGCTGGTCTCCTCCTGGTTCCCAGTCTGGTTCATCAAATCATACCCCTTCCTCCACACGTGCTCAGTAGTGGCTACGGCCCCTTCACACGTTCCCTCCCCTCCCCATAAGTGGCGTTCCCGCTGGCAACAAGAGATAGCATCGCGTCTCTGGGGGTGCCTCCCCTGGTACTAAGTTTTGTCTCGTCTGAGTCATATTTGGAAGTGTCCGTCCCATGGTCGGCCTTCCCCGCAATAAATTAAAAAAAAATTAAAAAAAAACTGATTTTTGAGGGTTGGGGGAATTTGAGGATAGTTTTGGAATAGCTTCTATGCTTTCTGAATTAGGAAATATACTAAACTCTCCTATCAGATTGAGGGAAATGTGAGTTAATTTTTAGGAAAAGGGTTAGTGGGGTTTTGGGGCAGAATGTACCCATGAGGTAAGGTCTTGATGAACTTCAACCAATCATCACTAGCTAAGTATTTTCACCTTGGGGGACCTCCACTACCCCTATAAAAGGGGTGGTCCCCACATAGGTGCTTTGAGGGACTTGGTGATGGTGGGGGAGTACCTTCCGCTGGTTGCCCCAAGATCTGTCATGGGGTCAGGGAAATCCAACCATTCAATTGTATGTTAATTGCCTGAGCAGGTTTCATAATGGTGTTGCCCCAATTTTTGGGGTTCCACTGAGAATTGGCCAGGGTCTTTTGGCCGATATTCTTGAAATCATCATTAGTTTTTAATAAAGTGCTTTTCAGATCATCACAAACTCTTATATGGTTGATATTTTCCATTTTAGGTGGATTTTGACCCAGAACATTCTTTTTTGAGGCCTGGAAGGCAGATGTCTGACAGGGGGAAGGATAGTGCCCCATTTGAAAAATGTTATTGGATTGGCTATGGGATCATCGTGCATAGACTTGGGTGTGGATGCCATGGCTCATGAGATGGAGGGGCAGCGCCATTTAAAATGGTCCAGTTCAAAACAGGTAGGGAAAATGGTGCGCCCTCCATCCACTCAAGCCCAAAAAGGATGGTCTGGGGTAGAGGGGATAATGGTGCGAGGGGGGATTGAGAGGGCTATTTCTGTTGATACTGGACATATAGTCACAAAGGCATGGGGGCCTGAGAGGTGAGTGACTCCATTGGGAACCATAAATTGTATCATGGGATCAGAACCATATTCCAATAATCTATCAATAAATTCATTCATTAAAATTTCAGGTGGCAGGTGAGTAGGAAGGCCTGCAAACTGAAACACAAGAGTGGTATCAGTGGGCAACCAGGTACAAGTAGTTGGGAGGGGGTGCCCTGGAACACCAGAGGGATGGTAGCTGCTACTGCAGCATCCTCTTCACTTGAGAAGCCAAGATCAAAATACCCCTTGAAAGGGCGGAAGTCAATGAAGCCTGCAGGCTGCATAACATCCTGGGATAATTCAATAATGGCTTTATCTGATTAGTGGAACAACTTGCCATATTCAACCTGGAGGCCAAATCATATGTTGTTCCAGGAGAGCACAAGTGGTCAGCGTGGCACCGCCTGGATTTGGGCAAGATGTAAGGCTAAATACTTAGACGGGACATAGCATGCTGAAGAATTTGGAGGGCTATCCAATCCAGCCCAAGCACATTTCAGCAGTGGCTGAAAAACATTAGGAGGTGGTGCACCACTTCCCCACGTGGGGGCAGCAGGCTTCAAATGCATTAATATAGGAAACTTGAATAGGGTGATGAGTGGAGCTATTTTTACTTAATTTCAAACTATGATTTTACCAAAAGTGAGCGAATTGAAAGAGAGAAATTCTATTTTTAGATTTAAAGAAAGATAACTTTGTAGTTTGAGCTTTATTAAGGCCTTTCTAAGGCGTTAAAAAACTTTCCATAGATTTTCACATAGCCGTTAAAGGTTTTTGAGAAGACAGTGATATTATTAACTTATATGAGAATACAAAATAGCTTTAAGTTCCCTAGGATTCTGTACATGGAGCGTTGGAAGGTGGAGGGTGCATTGCAAATGCCTTGGTACATCATTGTTGGCTCAAATGACCCCTCATTGGCTGTCAGGGACTGGTGTACTACTGACCTGGCTGGGGGTATCTAACCATGAGCTAGCATAAACAGGGGGTTAATCCAGTATGACAAAGACACTAGAGGTGTTCAGGTATAAGAAATGGTGGGTAAGCTGGTATGGGAATTGCCTAAAGATATAGTTTTTATTTAACCAAGGTAAGCCGACCAGGGGATGGACATACTGAATATATGTAAAACTAAGGAAACAACTTACAAATATAAAATTGGGCACCCCAGGGTACTCAAGTTACCCCTGTTGCCAGCGGGACTGCCAGGTATGGGGGGTTGGTGCACTACTCCAAGGAGGTTTCCCCTGCTATGGAGCAGGTGTGAAGGAAAGGGTCTGTGTGGAGGAACCAGAGTGGGAACCATGATTCTATGAGCGCTTTTTGTCTTGGTCTCATATATCCATAGAGCCAGGCTTGGAAGTGCTCCAGTAAGTGGACATGGAATCTGTTAATAACCCCATGAATGGTTGGGACCGTGCCCTTGAACGCATCTAATGCAATTGTGTGGATTGTCCACATTGCAATGGGTATTATTAGGGAACAGAGGGTAGATGGGATTGGTGACTCAATCTGGAGCGCGAAGATGCTCTTTGATATCAAGAATTCCTGTTCGTTTTGGATCTTAAGCAGGCGCGTGACTTCCTGCCATATGGCTTTGGTTGGGGGGCATGTTTCTAGGCGGTGATGTAGGGATCCCTCCCCTCCACATACTGCACATGTTTTGTGGAGGGAGTTGGAACAGTCCGCCGTCCTATAGGTTCTTCTCAGACAGTGCCAGGCGTTTGCTCTTATCCTTGGCTGTAGGAGTGGGTGGTGAGTCATTTTACACATTGCCTTCTGTGTGGTTAAATCATAGAGAAAGTTTAACATATCTAGGTATTCTATTCTAGCTATGCTTGGGGTTGTTGCGAGCATATCTCTCTGGGAGTGGTTTTCTGGGTTTCTTAATTTGAATTGGGGGCTGGGTCGTCCCCTTCCCTGTATAGTACCCATGTTCTCTATGGTCCATCCCATACGGCGGATAGTTTGGAGGATATATTTAAAATGGGGAGGTTCCAGTGGACCCGTTGCAGTAGGGTGCTTGGCAAGTTATGAAAGTAGTCTGGGTGGACTATGTAGGTTGGTTAATTTGAGCGCCTGTGCAAAGTTAGTCCTTGCTGCTTTGGACCAATGTTGTTGCGGGAGGTCTGAAGCAAGGACTTCCTTTATCCAGGTACCTAGGATGTGATTGGCGTGGCTCTCAAAGTCTATTAGTCCCATGCCTCCACTTGAGTGTGGGCCAAATAGTGTTTCCATCCGTATAGGAGGATGAGAGCTGGGCCACAGCCAGCCCTGTATAAGCGCGTGGATTGAGGTTATAAAGGTAGGTGAGAAGGCGATCGCATGGGCCTGGTACCACAGTATTGAGAGGATGAGAGAGTTAGCAACTGTAACTCGTCCTGTTAATCCTGGGGGATCTTCCCTTGAGGGAGGCGACGCGTTTGGATACCCGTTGTAACAGGTTATTTTCCATTGTCTCATTAGCATATCCCCCTGATTCTAGCCAAATTCCAAGGTGTTGGACAGGAGTGGTGGTGGGAGGTGTTGCAAAGGGTAAAATGATTGGGTTTTTTCTTCGTGTGTTAGTATGAGGTTCTGATGTTGTGGCCCAGTTGTTTGTGTATTTGCCTAAGAGAATGATTTATGTCTTTCTTTTGTTGAGAGATGCATTACTCACCTTGGAGTATTCCTCTAGAGTGCATTCCAGCTGTCGGGCATCTTCATTGTTTGCTATACCTGCTACGCAGTCATCTGCAAAGGCCAGTATCTTGACTGTTGGTTGTCCTTGTGCGGTTATCCCCATGAGACGTGAGTCATTTACTCAAAGGAGTGGGTCAAAGCTGAAATTGTATAGCATTGGGCTGAGAGGATCCCCTTGTTTGAGCCCTTTGTGTGGTCTAATCTTGTTTGTTGGGAATCCAGGGCCGCATACAGCCATGGTTGCTGATTCTGTTAGGAGCATCGCCCATTTTATGAACCTTGGTGGGAGTTTGAAGGCATGTAGACATTCTTTTAGGTATGGTCAGCTAACACGGTCATACGCTTTTTCCTGATCCAAGAAGACCAGGGCACCAGTTGCTTTGGATTTTTAAATGTTTGCAACAGGGTGAATGTTGTTCCAGATTGAACGCCTGGTATAAACCCAAACTGGTTGGGTGATAGGACGTCAGATGCAATTGCGCCTAATCTAGCTGCTAAAATTTTTTTAGAATTTTGTGTGTCAGTGTTGGAGAGTGCAATTGGGCGCCAGTTGTCCAGGTCCAACTTGTCACCCTTTTTATACAAGGTTATAACGTAGGATTCATGGCCTCCTGATAATAGGCGTGTTTCCAACAAGCTCTGGTTCATAGACGCCAATAGGAGGGGGCGATTTGTTGAAAATATTCTTTTGTAAAATTCGCAGGGTATCCCATCAGGCCCTGAGCATTTCCTATGTGGTGCACCGCTAATTGTCTCCCAAAGCTCCTCCCATGTAATTAGGGATAGTATATTGTAATTCAGTGGTGTACTTTGTATCTCAGCAGTTTGTATAAATGCTTTAATTTTTTTGTGAATCTGTTGGTGTTTCACGATATAATTCAGTGTAATAGCAGTGTACTTCCGCCTTGACCTCCTCAGGGTCAGTTGCCACGGTGCCATTGGTTTTGTGGACCTGTGTGCATGTGGGCTGGTTTCCGCAGGAGTAAAATTGGCAGAAAAAGTATGACAAACAGGTTTTGCCTTCCTTTATGAACTTACCTTTGTTCAATACTTTGATTCTGTGTTGGTGTTCAAAGATGAGATTGTTAAGTCAGGCAGAAATTTCTGCCCATTTGCATCCCCAGTTGGGGCTATAGCCAGATCTCAGGGTATTTATTTCCAGGTGGTCTAGTTCCTCCAAGGTACACTTGATTGTGGCCATGTCCGCGGTGTACTTATGTGATGCAATATGTCAGGTTTTGTTGATTAAATCCTTTTTAAAATTTTCCCATGTTCCAATGGGATATGAAGTGAATGGGGCTGTGAATTCTGGGTTCTTAGCCTTGTTTTCAACCCAGTTGGATATCTCAGGCATTTTTATATTTTCCATGTGAAGCTTTCTCCAAGGCGACACCTGTGTGTGGGATTGGGGTGGCGCTAACTGCACCGTGACCAATTGGTGGTCAGAAAAATTGATCTTTTTTGTTGTAAATTTGGAGATTCTTGAGCGGTGGGATTGCGGGATGAGGATGTGGTCAATGCAACTCATTGATATGAGCGTTCCCTTGCATATGTTGAGCCGCATCATGTGGGGAAGGAGTGGTGAACTGGGGGGAAGAGCATCCTGTAAGCCAAGATATGCCTTCATTGTGCAAAATTCAATGTGTCCAGGTGGGTATCCCCTGGGATTAGGCCATCAATCTGTATTGGGGTTATCCCAGAAGTTGAAATCGCTTAACATAATGGTATCTGGTGGGAGGGTGAGAGTAGGAATGTTTTCAAAAAAGATTGTTTTCTCTCAGTTGCAGTGCACGGTGCATAGATACATGCTATCAAAATTAATTTCTCTTGGCATGTGATTGTTGCTACCAGGACTTGACCATGCAAGTGTGATGACAAATTGTAATTTTAAATTTTTTGTTATTTTGGATGATCACCCCACAGTGAGACGTCCATACTGATTATGATGGTGTGACCCTGGTTGACCAGGATCCTTCTTCCCCTTGTAGACAGTGGGTTTCTTGGATGGCCAAGATGTCTACAAGAGGTTTTCGCAGGAATTACAGATTTTGGCTTGGGACATATGAGCCCTGGCTCCCGCAATGTTTAGCATCCCTATTGACACTGAGGTGCCCACGGCGCCTCAGGAGCAGTTGGGAGGGGGGCCCTCTGGCCCTATCCCACTGCGGCTCATTTTGGCCATGCTCCATGTCTGTACTCCAACTCTTTCACTGCCATTGTTAGTTTCCTTGATCTGACCCAATAATTCAATGGAATTGCAGTTTTTTGCATTTGCATCAACTTTTCCCACACAGGTCTCATGTTGATTTGATGCAGATTGTTGATTGGATTTTATATTTTTGAGGTTCAACTTTAATGAATTGTGCACCGCATTTTCGCCCAAAATGTGGTTGCATTGTTCCTCAGTATGTGCATGACTGATGTCGCTTTGTGACTCAGTCAGGTTACTGTGAAAATTTTTGACCTGGGCATATAATTATGATTGGTTGGTTCAGTGAATATCTGAAATATCCTCCCAAATTTGTCGGGGTTAATGGCAGACTCCACGTGTGCCACCGCTTCAGCTGCTGCTTGCTTGTGGGCTTTTTGTGCCACTTTACATTGTTTGCTTGTAACTGGGTCCACAATGGAATATAGTCCATCTTCACCCCAGCGGAATGGGTGGTGACTGTCAATCATTTTTGCAAAGTTTTCATTATCTTCGTCCATTGCTTCCTCACAATAATCATTTTTCATTAAGCCCTCTTTCACAGGGCATGCGTGTTCCTTGTGGCCCAGTGAGCCACAGTGGTTGCAAATGGGCGGTGCGCGTTCCAGTGTAACTCAGAATGTGGCTGACTGGCCCCCATTTTTCAAAGTGAAATTCTGCTGTGTGGGGAATTCTGGATAAGTCATCTTCCACTTCTGGGAAGGGGTTGATTATGGCGATAGCTTTGCCTGTGCACAGGTTGGGCATCAGGAGAAATCACTGTAATTTGAGTTTCTGAATTTCCCCATAGGCCACGAGACCTTTGCAGAGCTCCTCCTCAATTACCTTATGAGTAAGGTTGGTGGGGAGCGAGTCAAAGAGATGAACAAAGTTTTCACTTTGTTCCATCTGGTGCGCGCGGTGCAAACAATTTTTTTGCCCTCAGGGAGGGCAATTTCCACACAGACTTTTGCTGCAGCATCAGATTCATCAGCTGTTTTGAAGCCAATATTGATCCAGCCGCGGCCCATGTTGTTGGTGGCTACATACACCACGTGAGGGAAAAGTGAGGGCTGTGCCTCACATGTTTTCTCCCACAGGGTCGGTGACTCATCCCCAAGGAAGAGTCTGATCCCGTGTTCCACCTTTGACAAAGGTTGGTTGTATTGAATGTACATGTATTGCGCATGCTTTACATTGAATACCATAAACCCAGACGGTGTCTGAGTTTGCAATTTATTTGCGGATTGGGTTCCTGGTCCCCTTCAGGGCGTTTTTTGCCCTTAGTTGCACAATTAAGTGCACGGCTTGCCACGATGCTCGCCCATGTTGTATTATTTTTATTGATAAAGTCGCCCATCTTTCCTGTGTGTGATTATTCAAATTTGCTGTTCAAATCAAATCATAGTAACTAAAGTGATTGTTATGAGAAAGAAAAGCCTAAAGATATAGTTTTAATAGGGGAAAGTTGAAAGGGAGTTTTGTGTAGGCTGGGGTGGTAGATCAGTATTGATAACACTTTAGTAGATAAAACTTAATAGTTTTCCTCATGATAAGAATATTTTTTGACCGCAAAGATTAACCATATGAATGCCTTAGGTTTATATATACCATCCAAATTCCTGGACTTACCTAAGCTTAATCCTTTTTGAAACAGTGCACTATTCTTCTCTGGAGCTTATGGGATTGCAACTTGCATATGTCTTAGAAAGGCAATGGGAATAGTCACAGTTTCATTGTAATTTTTTTTGTTGCAATTAATTGACTCAATATTATTTCAAATTAAGGTAATTTAAATAATCGAACATTTTCACTACAATTATTCATCTGATATGCAATTACTTGATCTAGTTTCATCACATATCCTCTTTATCTGATGGATGATATATTTAATCTCAGGAATTTCACTAATGACAGGATTTACCCTGACATCATCCCCACCAAGGATGAAGCTACCTGTGAGGCCTTCTTTTTCTATTTCTTTAACAGCTTTCCTGCTTCCTTAAGTTCTCAACAGGCTCCCAAGTGCTCTCTTCTGCAGGATATAGCCCATTTAACCAGGTATTGCACTTTACCATTATGAGTTTGTCTCTCTTTAATAGCCTCTATTTTATACCTCAAAACAAGGGCCTTTGATAAGAGGAGGTTCCAAGTCTCTAACCTTCTGATGGGGTAGGGATTGACCATCTTTTTTGAACAGCAGGGACCTGTGGAACACATCAAGGTTTTTCCTTCCTTCAGGTAGTTCAACACGGTAAGCCACCTTCTTTAAAACTTCTGTCACCTTGTAAGGTCCCACATGTCAATGGGCGAGCTTGTGACATGGTACATCTATGGGTATATTCCGCGCATCCAAATAAACCTTACTACCAACTTTCAATTTTTTCCTAGGTTTCCTCTTCTTGTCTGCAAAGTCCTATTAGGTTTTACAGCTCTCTTAAAGTTTTCAAAGCACAACGCGTGTGTATTATAGAGCTCACTTAAGAAACATCTTCCCATTGGGCTGTCTGCTTCCTTAGCAGGCAGTGGTTCCAAATGAACATCATGTCCATAATTAGAAAAAAGTGACATCCCATTAGAGGTGTGATCAAGGTTAAAGTAGCAAAACTGTGCTATTGGCATCAAATCAACCCAATTGTCTTGCTCCGCGTTTACATAACACCTTAAGTACTGCTCTAGAACCTGGTTAACCCTCTCAGATTGTCCATCAATTTGAGGATGATATGCCATAGACAAACATCTTTTAATTCTGAGACCAGAGTGAAGTTGCTTCCAAAAATGTGATGTAAAATGAGGCCCTCAGTCTGAGATACATTCTCTGGGGTACCGTGGTAAAGGGAAATATGCTAACTAAATAGTTGGGCTGTCTCTTTTGCAGTAATACTTGTAGTTTAGGGATAAAGTAAGCCATTTTGGTAAGCGATATACAACTACCAGAATTGCATTAAGCCCCTGGGAGAGGGGCAACTCCACAATGAAATCCATAGACACTGATTCCCAAGGGTTTATGCAACATTTAGTGGCTCCAACTGACCCTCAGGATGACCCCTGCGAGCTTTAGTCTGTATACATGTTTCACAACCAGCTAAGTAATTTGGTACATAATGAATTAGACCAGGCCACTGAAGGTACGTTGAATGAGATGTATCATCTTATTCCTTCCAGGGTGTCCAACCATAGGTACATCGTGATGATCTTGTATAATTTCTAACCACTTTGGACCTTCTGGAACAAACATACGACCTTTTAATATACTGTTTGACTTATTAGTGAGTATCCCTTCTTATACCATGCACTGTCCAGATTCCTTCTAAGAACATTATTTAATTCTTGGCAAAACGCGTCGTAATTCTGAACTTGCAAAATCTCTTCTCCTTGGCCAACTAGAAATATTTGAGAAAGTAGCTTATTGGGGCCCTTGGTCATCAATAGCACCTGCGTATTGTTTTGAAATTTCTTCATTGGCAGGTACTAAGTCAGGACGTCGGCTCAGGGAATCAGGAACCACATTAACCTTCTCAGGTTTATAACAATGTCTAAGTTATAATCAGCCAGAGTAAGGGACCATCTGGCTTTCCTCTGGTTTAGCTGTTGCGGGGTGAAGAAATATGTGAGATTTTTGTGGTCTGTCATAATACTTATAAGGTGCTTAGCCCCACATAGATACTGACGCCAGTTTCAATGCCTAAAGGATAGCCAACATCTCTTTGTCATAGATAGGGTAGTTACATTCCGCTGGGATGAGTTTTTAGATTAGTTGGCTATGGGATGCAACCTACTATTATCCCCCTCTTGCAACAAAACCCCACCAAGTGCAGAGCCAGAAGCGTCAGTTTCAATTACAAAAGTTTTTCATAGTCAAGCATAGCCAACCCTGCGGCAGAAAAAAGCGTTCTTGAGGGAAAAAAGGATTTTCTGCCGCTAAGTTCCAATTTAAAGGAACAGAATCTGAAGTGAGACGGGTAGGGGGTAATGTAATAATGGAAAAGTCCTTGATAAAATCACGGCAAAAGTTTGCCAATCCTAAGAAACTGCGGATCTCTTTCTGGCAGGTAGGCGTTGGCCAAAATGTAATTGTCTCCACTTTGTTAGGAGCCATGGTAAACCCGTTCTTGCCTACAACATATTCTGGAACTCAACTTCCTCTTGCGCAAACTCACACTTTGATAGATTTAATGAATGTTGTACCTTCCAAGCTGCTCAAAGACCAAGTTCAAGTGCATCAAGTGTTCTTTTGGTGTCTTGTTGTGAATCAAAATGTCATCAAGGTAGGCCACACAGAAGTGGTCCATGTAATCACCCAGAACCGTATTAATCATTTGTTGGAGTGTGCTAGGTGCACTGCACAATCCAAATGGCATCACCAAATAATCAAATAACCAAATTGCGTTGAACGCCATTTTTCACTTATCACCTTCTTTTTATCCATATCTGGGTGTATGCATCCTTCAAGTCAGATATGGAGAAGATTGTGGCCCCAGATAACTGGTCGCTCAGATGATCAGCATCAGGCAATAGATACTGGTTCTTAATTTTTATTTCATTAAGCTTCTGGTAGTTTATGCATGGCCGAAGTCCCCCATCCTTCTTACTAACAAACAACAAGGGTGATGAACCAAAAAAGCGGACACTCATATAAACCCTTTCTCAAGCATAGTATTTAGGTATTCACGCAGGACAACCTGTTCCTGCTGATTGCAACTGTAGATTAGTCCATGGATGGGTTGCTTCCTTCTATTAAATTGATTTTATAATCAAAAGGTCCATGGGTTGGTAGTTGCCTAACCTCTTCTTCTACAAAGAGTGAAGACCATTTTGATATGTATTCTGAAATCTTCCCTCTTCAAGGCTCCAATGAGTCCCCTTAAACTACAGTTGCAGAAATTCCAGGACTTTTAACTCCTTCTAAAGCGCACTGAATGAGCCTATCCTTTATCTTAATTGTGATAGAGTTCTTTCCATAATTGTGCTGGAATTCAACCTGTGTTCACCAAGGATACCTAAAAATTACAGGATGGGGTGAACTACGCAGAACCCAAAACTCAACTTGCATTTAACTTACCACGATATATAAGTCAATGTTACGTGAGCAGTGGAAAGCTACATACTTCTCATAATTTCCTAGGGTTACTTTTATTGAAGGTTTCTTTGCATGTAAACCCAGCATTTTCACTGCATACTCTGAGATAAAGTTCTGGAGGCCCCACTGTCCAGCAAAGCTATGATTTTAAAACACTTTTCCAACATGTAAGTTCACACTTAATAATGAATAAGACTGTGTACCATTCTTTAATGAGGAAACGATGGTTTGGGGGTTTCTCTTCTTGTAATTCTCTTGAATACAGCATTCTTCTGGTCCGCCAACACTCACCATTAGATTCTGTGTGAAATCAATATCTTTTTTAATTGGCAGCGTGGCGGGTCAATGTCTGATTAAATTTCTAAGCGGCTTTCTAACCCCTGTTTTAAGTAAAGTGCTCCCATTTCTTCATCTAACTCTGTCTTCTGAAAGATATCAGGAGCATCTGTATGTATACCTCAACAATTTTCCCTTCTTGCTGAAAATTCATCAAGGCTATCCTTGCCTTTAATCTGGTATTAGTGTGAGTTGCTGCTATAACAATTGACTTTTGAATTACTCATAGTTAATGAACATATTATCATTCTCTTCTATTGTACTTATAAACCAACTCAGCGCATCACAAGTTGTTGTGAACCCACTTTTATAATTTTCAGTGTATCAGCTGAATAGCTCTCAGGATAAGCTTTAAAATATGCCCACAACAACGTAAGACCTTCTTTCACCTCAGCTAATGATAATTTCTTTTGCAAGGGAACTGTATGGTAAGCCATAGGTATATTGTTGGCCACACTCACTGTCTGCACTTAAATGGGTCCTACTGCTCCTTTATAAGTTCTTTATCTTTCTTTACTGGGGAAAACATCCACACCAGCAATTGGTAACTTCCCATCAACAAGGCAGATATCAAAGCCCCTGTAAAATTTTAGGGTTGCTCGCTTGTTTACTATACTGCACGCTTAATTAGGACAAAGTTCCGTGATATGATCCTCAATATTGCCAGTGGCTTATGGTATTCTTACCATTCAGAAAATCACTAGGTGTATTTGAATAGCCCTGACTCTTCTGGTTGAAAATGGGCTAATTTCCCCAATGTAATTGGGAACTTCTTCCAAAGCAGGTTTTGATAAAGCTGAGGATTCAGTACTTCCAGCTTGTTGACACTTCTACAAAGAAAAGATTCAGATGGGAAAATTGGGAAAGAGATAAAATAAAATGTCTTTTGTTAGAAGGTATTTATTTGATAACAAGTCATTAGGCCAGGCGCCAGTTTTATACCTCTTGGGCAACCCCTGGCCACATTCAAGCATGCAATTTTAACAGATATTTTACTACCTCAGCTAGGCCCTTGAACTGATATGACTGAGACCTTTTCTTAGGTTTATTGGTGGAAAATTGCTCTCAAAATCAGGAGGATTTTGGGGACAAAGATCATGATAAATACATGCAAAATTGTCCTAGGACTTTCTTGATTTGAGTTTCATCATAATGCTGACAAAATACACCTTCTATGAAATTCTTGCATCAATTGTAGTAGATGACATGCCCCTAATTGGGACGTCAGCAGGCCTCTCTCTTAATACACTAAGTACTCCCTTTGGGAAGTCCATGTGCAAGTGCTATTATGCCAATTACACGGATCAACATACAAATTTCGCCCCAGGGCGGGAAATTGATTATGTTATCATTCATCTGAGTCAA
This sequence comes from Massospora cicadina, assembly GCA_022478985.1. Taxonomy (NCBI): domain Eukaryota; kingdom Fungi; phylum Entomophthoromycota; class Entomophthoromycetes; order Entomophthorales; family Entomophthoraceae; genus Massospora; species Massospora cicadina. The sequence continues at coordinate 21,214 of JAKSZP010015124.1, forward strand.
TGGGACTTTTAAACGTTAGCTTTGGGTCAGCCCTGAATGATTTTATATACATATTCAGATTTTGTTCCCAATAATTGGGACCAATTGCCAAGATTTGATGCAGTATACAATCAGCCATAGTGTGAGCGTAATTGGCCCAAGCTTATTGATAAAGTACTTGATTGAATTGAAGTTGAGTTATTTGGCTGAGCTGTGTAATTGCAATAGGATTTGAGGTGAGAGTTAAGGTATTAGCCTAAGCATTGTGAGGATAATTGTCCCAATCTGATGGTTGTTGAAAGGTTTATCTTTGAATCAACCACCAGAATCTGACATTTCCCCCCACTTGACTTAAACATAAGCCCTAGGATTCCCAATTAGCCTTCATTGATCTGTTATCATTGGCCCAAACGCCTGATGAGCATGGTGTTGGGTCTTCTAATTGGCAACTTTGGCCTAAACGCCCAATGAGTATAAAGTATGGTCCTTTTATTGTTAATTTTGGACCAAATGCCTGTCAAGTCTGAAGTTGGATCCTCTCCCCAACCTCAAGTGCAAACTAAAGTATTAATTATATATAAAAGTATTATTATATATATTTTTTAAATTTTTAAAATTTTATTTGAGGTGGGCCAACCTGGGGATGATAACACACTGATTAAGGGGAAATAGAATGAATGGGAAAGGTGGATAAAACCTAGAAAACCTCCATGTGCAGTGTATGATAGGCCAGGAACTCCATGGACCGCCTTTGTTATTTGCTATCTTGGTTTGGGGAATTGGTGCTCAACGCCAACACAGTCATAATTGTCCCCTACCCAAAGTTCATTGACCTGGAATCGAACTTGGGGAGGCAGTGGTAGAGGGTCCATATTTTACCACTAGGGTATCCTCCCCTACTATAATTATATATATAAATGTTTGTTTGTGTGTTTTTTTTTTTTTTTTTCTTTTTTCCCTTTTTTCAACTTTTTATTTTCTTAATTGGCCCGCTTATTGAACCTTCTTAGAAATTTTTCATGGACTCAGTTGTACATATGGCTGCTCCTAATATCCTTGATCATGTATATAAACTTATATTTCTTCTTAATCACTTTGTATGGCCCACCCAGATGCAATCTAACTTTTGCAATCAGCCTGATCCATGGGTGTTGCAAAGTAGAACTTCGTTGTTAACTTCAAATTCAGCCAGTGTGTAGCAATTCTCTAAGTCCTTTTGTTGTTGAACCTTTTTTTCAGAAAAACTGTTGTCAAAGGCTTAAGCTTGTAGTTTAATTAAAGCATCTGCAAGCTTCTCAATGTACTGAGTATAAGTGTTATTCCAGGTTCCTCTAGAGCTGAATATAGTAGCGTTGTTAGGGCTGGGTGTCTTCCATATAATACTCGAAACGGAGACATCCTGGTTGACGAATGGTAGGAGATATTGTAGGTAAAGACTTCCAAACTTAGATAAGTACTCCATTATGATGGTTTGGCCTAGTTAATTTCTGGATACAGTTCACCAACGTCCCATTTGCAGATTCAACAATCCCATTAGTTTCAGGATGAAAGGGAGCAGAAAGCACAACTTTTACTCTTATTAATTAGTTGAGCTTAACAAGGAAATTAGTGGTAGAGTTGGTTCCATTATCAGTCAGAATAACCTGGGGACATCCATGTTTATAGATGATGTTTCAAGGACAAACTTGGCGGTAGTTGCCACTCCAGCTTCCCAAATGGCCTTGGCCTTGTCAGGCGGACAGCAAGTAAGAATCAGACTGGGCTGCCAGCCCAGATGCCAGAGCATCTTAACAGCAAACCAGAATGCCTGAGGCACTGCTGCTGATACAACAAATATGGAACCAGAAAAAAGTTCCACCAATATCTGCTGGTGAGCCAGAATTTCATATAGGCACAAAATAAAGTACCAGATGCACATGGCCATTAACCCTGAGGGGTACGAGAATGTCAGCAGATAAGGCGGCTTAATTTTTAACATGTAAAATCTAATTTTTGGGAAGATTTTTTAATGGAAATTTAGGAAAGAAAAATTGACCAACAATTTTCTCAGTGCGATGCAACTGACTAGATAGTAGTCAATTTGGGGGAAAACAAATCCAGGATTGGGTCCCTCAAATTTGACTTAACCAGCAAATTATTTGGGAATGGGCGGGTTAGTTCCTTGGGAACCATCATCACAAAATTTGGCAGCGGGCGAAGTCACAGTCAGTTTGACCTCAAACGCCTGAACCAAGACTTGACTATGTTTCTGATGGTTGGCGTGATGGCGTTTATCCTGACAAGTGGCGGGAATCCCCCAAGGCCACCCCACATAGGGGTGGGCCCATTTGGTTGGAAACAGGTTCAGGATGCCCAACCCGCCCTGCTCAGTCAATGGGTTATTTGTTCAGTCAATAGCATTACATCAGGAGCAACACCTGATTTGTTAGCAGGAAGCTGCCCATTGGGAGTGATGCCTGACAGATTTGGGAGGGGAGAGATTTTTCCGATTGTCATGTTAATCAAATCACAACTGTTGGGCATTCCAGCCAATAGATCAGTCTTCATACCTTTTTGACCATTTAAAATCTAAGCATTGGGTGGATTGACACTAAAATTGGTTATGATCAATTTTATTTCAGCAATCTCGATGCAGATTTCACTGATTCCTTGTAACAGTTCTGCTGAGGTTAGTGTGGATACTAGGAATGGGATCCAAAGTGGGAGAGCTGTTACCCAGCGCTCATCTACTATATGAGCAAGATCGCCCTGAGTAATGAGGGGTACAGCCATCCTCTTCAGTGCCTTTTTACTCAGAAATGAGAAAATGGCCTGGTCAACACCCAGGGAACGTTCCCTGGGACTTACAGGCCTTGTCCCATTTAGTCAAGTGGTTGATGGCTACAATTATGTACTTGGCCTTCATATTGCATGTTGAAAGTGGGCTGATAACATCAATAGATACAGTGTGCCAGGCAAACTTGGGACAAACAAGCTGGTAAGATGTGCTTTTTGGAACGGTTTTTCACCTTGGCACTCTGCACAGCATTCTAGCGTTCCTTGAGAGTCAAAATGCATTAACTCCATAGTAGTAGAATTGCTTCAGATGCTCTTTCATTTTCTTGAATCTGCCATGCCCTATGGCCTTATACGCCACCATTATTTGGTCTGTTTGGGCTGAGAGTCTTGGAAAAATATATTTTTTGATATCAAAAATCTTGTAAAGCATCCCATTTTTGATAGTTGTATTTTTTTCTAAATCCAATAATATTTTTTGGACAGATTTGGGCTCATCTTTATACTCTCCACTGATCTTTTTCATAAACAACTGATTGGTGGCCCAACTAAGTGTTGTAACAAATCAGAAAAACCCCAGTTCCAATTGCCATACTTTTTACATATTTGTTTGGTGCACCAACAAGCAACCAAAGCGGCCTAACTGATTAGGGAGAGGTTTAGGGCACCAATAAGCAGCCAAACATTCACCTCTCATTGGTTGGCTATGTAAAGGTTGAATAGTGGTTGGTCCAACCCAACCACACAAAAGCCTCCTCAAAATGGAAACATCCAAAAAGACCACAGGTATGCGAGGTATGCAAACCCCAAAACATCCTTTATTTTTATTTTGGATCATAAAAACAAAGGTGTCCGCCGATCAGAGCTCGTCTGGGGAGCAACCAACAATGCTCCTCAGGAAGGGACATGATAGGGTGAAAATTCTGAAGTAAACTTCAGAATGGGCAGGCGCGCCTTAAAAAGGCAGCACTTCAGGGGCCTCAACCAAGCTATTGATTAGGCTCACACAAACCTAATCTATGACTCATGCAAGGCACAACCCAGAGCCCAAAACGTTTAAACTAAAAATGTTTTATGAATGATTCAACTCAAATTTGGAAAATCCGAATCTGAGTCAAAATGTAAGATTGAGATGAATCTCAATTGTTACAGTTATAATGGTGGGTGGTTGGGATAGACAATCAGCGTTTTGATGTTATGCCCCAGCTTGGTGCTCAATGGTATAATCATAAGGTTGAAGCTTTAATGCCCAGCGGGCTAATTGGCCCTCAGATTCTCTTAAAATTGGATAACCATCTTAAGGAAGCATGATTGGTCACAACTTTGAAATGAATGCCATGAAGGGAGACCTGGAATTGCTTGCAAGCATATATGATGGCTAAGCATTCTTGTTCTGTCATCGTGTAGCTCCTTTCATGAACCTTTAAGGCCCAACTAGCGAAGGAAACTGGATGTTCTTCACCATCTTCTCTAACTTGGGATAACACGGCCCCCACTGCTGTTAGGGATGCATCAGTTTGGATGATAAATTTGCAATCAAAGTCTGGGTATTGAAGAAAAGGCGCGTCCAATAGGGCCAATTGGAGTTGATCAAATGCATCCTGGCAAGCTGGAGTCCAGTAAAATGGGACCTTATTTTTAAGTAAATAGAAAAGTGACTCCCCAAGCTGTGCTAAATTGGTGATAAATCGGTGATAGTAACTGATTTGCCTAGGAATACTTGGATATTGCGCTTAGATTTGGGCCATTTCATTTTGGAGATGGCATCCAGCTTAGTGGGTGGGGCTGAAGACCCACTTTTTCAATTACAAATTTGAGGTATTCCAGTTGGTCTTTGAAGAACTGGAATTTTTCTAGGCTTTATTTTTAAGTTTGCAGCTGCTAGCCTTCTGAAAACCTCCTCTAAGTGTTCCAAATGGTAGTCAAAAGTGTGGCTGAAAACATTGATATTATCAAGGTACACTATTACACATGATAACTTCAAATCTCCCAGAATTTTGTCCGTAGCCTCTGAAAAGTAGTCAGGGCATTGCAGAGCTCTTGCAGCATTCTAGTCAGCTGGAATAGGCCCTCTTGGGTTATGTTTGCACTTTTCTTGCACTCCTCTTCAAGAAGATCTATTTGCCAATACCCTCTGATAAGGTCCATTGCTGAGAAGAACTTCGCACCTCTAGCCTATCCAAGGCATCTTCAATTCATGGCAGAGGGTATGAGTCATTCTTTGTGATGTTGTTTAGCTTCCAATAATCAAAGACTATTTGGTTGCTACCATCCTTTTTCTTCACTATTAAAATTGGTGCTGCCCATGGACTTTTTGAAGGGACTAACATGCCACAATTGAGGAGTTCCTTAATCTCCTTGGATAAGCTTCTTCTTATGATTTTGAGCATCTAATTGGGTGTAATCAAATTGGTTTATGATCTCCAGTATCACTTTTGTGAGTGATACCCTTAGCACATCCCAAGTCAAAATAATTTTGTGAGAATATTTCCCAATATTTAAAGAATAACTCCTGATCTTGGTCTTTTTTGAGTTTGGTCATGTTGCTTAAATTGGCCATAGGGATGACATTATTTATTCTGAGTAGGTCCTTATTGGGGAGCCCTAATTTGACAAAAGTTCTGAATTCATGTAATGTGTGAATTTCTGAGGTAGGGATCAGATGTAGAAGTGCAATTGTTTGATGTTGCTTGATGGATATGGACTGATTTTGCAGGTTTGCACATAAGGTATGTATTTCTCCATGGCCAGGAATGATAATACCAGGGCAATGTTTGGTTCAAAATTTAGATTTAGAACATGGTTGATATATTTCACTATAAAGTCCTTCTGGGGTACTAATTGTTAGTCCCATCAGGATGATTACTTGATCTCCAGATGGTATAGTGATGCTCTGATTTGATTGAAGTGGAATGCCATTTGACTCATTGATCTAAGTGGGTAGTGCTTTTATTTTTGACAGTGCTTTGACATACTCAATTGGGATGACTCCATCTTTGTAGCCAGATTTATGAATAGGCTGGTTTCTTTTCTCAACTGCACTATCCTGGTTATAGTAAAGTGGAATAGCCTGGCCAAGAATGGTGAGAGTTTTGTTCCTATGATTGGTAACAACTCATTATCTTCTTAGTAAATCAGTCCCAATTAGGATATTATAGTTTGTATTAAGCAATACTATAGCAGTTGCTGCCATGACAATAGATCTGAATCTGAGAGTTAGGGTGCTGTATGCACCAAGCGATTTAGTTGTATGCGCTTCAGCTGTTACATATTCCTGACAATGGGCAACGTTGGGCGCAATTTTCAGTTTTTTAACCAACTTTGTATTGAATATATTTATAGAAGCACCACTATCAACAATGGCCCAAACTTGCACCTTGTTCACTGTTATTGCACATAAGTGCATTAAGAGTAGTTTTCAGAGGTATTTATTATATGAATTCTGTGACTGCTGCCCGTTTCCAAGTATGTTTTCAGGCTTGAGCAACTATCTGGGAAGCTATCTGCTAAGGTCTTCATGGGAATAGCTATTTGAACTTTATTAAGCTTAAGTAGGTCAGTTGAACATCTGGGTTGTAGATCCAAGTCCTGATCAATAATTTGCTTTGCATAAGGTTTTGATACCTCTGCTCAGGCTTCTTTGGTAATTTTCAAGGGTTTAGGTGCTTTTGCTGTGGCCCAAGTAGTGACCATCATGACATCATTAGCCACGATATGGTGGAGGTTATTTTAGGCAACATCTTTGGCCCTAAAGAGCTCACCAAGGTCAGGTGGAATGGTTTGAACATCGGTGAAGTTGGAGCATTCTGCCTCTACTCCACCTGCTCTTTTCCCCCTCACTGTCACTGTTGATTTCTAGAGCAACGTTGACCCCAGGCTTTTTGTGGACCGTCTGTAGCATTTGCTAGCAAAGTGTCCCTTTTGACCACAGTAATGGCATGTAATTGGCCCTTTTTGCTGCGTTGGCTCGAATTTTTAGTTTTTTATTTAGAAATTTTTCCCTGATCGGACATAATGTTGCTTTTTGGGCCCAAAAATTGAAATTTTTGCTGATCTTTGGCCTGATTAGGGGTATTGAAATTATGGGAACAGCTTCCCAAGTAATTGTTAAGCTTTTGGATTTCCAAGCTTCCATTAAATGAAGCTAACATGACATAGTGCATTTCACAGAAGGGCATAATTGCGTGCTCCATTGCAATCTTGGCGTCAAACTTATCTATTGCATTGCACCCACAGAGAACTTGTGCCTCATGGAAAATCTATCCACAAAGTCCTTAATAGTCTCATTCTGCTTAAAAACAATTTCAAGAAGCTCTCTTTTTTGAGTTTCTAAATTCTCAGGCCCTTCAAACTGGTTTGTCTTTTGCAATTTTGGCATCCATATAGGACCAATCGTTGACCAAATAGGGCATAATGAGGTCACAGCTATGGGCATCGAGTGAGTTAATAAGTGCTGATCCTTTTGCATGATCTGATGCTCCCCTCATTGCTTTTTCAAATAGCTTGAGGAAAGAGTGAACGTTACCATCCTTATTGAACTTTGGTAAATTCAGTGGTTTGAAGTCATCTAGCCCTGTTTCAGGCATATGGTTGTACTTCTCCTTAAACATCTTGATGTATCATCGCTCATAATTGGCCCTCTTTCCCGTTGGGGAGTATCTGGAATCAGAATTGCTGCCAGGATTCTAGGCATAGAATGGATGTTCAAAATATCAGTTTTTGAAGGCTTCGTAGCTAAGTGGTAAAGCGCTTAGTTGGGGAAGCTGGTGACCTGGGTTCGAAACCCCATTGGGATCATGTACTTTTTAACTAAAAAAATATTATTGTTGTTTCTTGTACTAAAATTAAAATATTCTAAACTAATAAATCATAAAAATAGTGTTATTTGCCTCTAATAACTGTTTTTATTATTGTTGGTTTAGAATGTTTTAATCTTAGTACAATTAACAAAAAAATAGTATTATTAGTAAATTGTACATGATTACAAGTGGGGTGGAGGAGAAGGGTAGATAAGGGGAAAATTTTTAACATCGATGAATCCCCCTCGGGTTGGGACCATCTAGTACTAAAAAAATATCAGTTTTTGCATTGGTGTTGATTTCCAATGATTCAGTTGCATGATATTGCTCTGAACTACTGGATTCTGATGCTTGAATTTGGCCCTTATTATTTTTCAAAATTGTTTTTTGGCTGAATGAGAAGAGCTTTTTCCTAGTTCTCTTTTGTCAAAGCTGGGTGAGCATTGGCAGCTTTGTTTTTTAAGGTTAACATGCTTTTATTTAAATAAAGCTTGATTAGACATTATGCTTTTAATGTCTTTGGCCATACTATCTACTCAGGAATTTGCAGTTGATAATTGCATTCTGAGTTCCCAAATCTCCTGAGCAATTTCAGTATTTCTGGCCTGCAATATTGACACAACTGTCCCCCTTGGGTTGGGACCATCTAGTACTAAAAAAAAAATATTGACACAACTGTCCAGATTTTTGAAAAAATCTTTGTTGTTCAAGGCACCATCCTCATCCCTATTTGAGACTGGTTTTGCTGAATGAGCTTCCCCCACTGTGATAAGATTCCAAGAGTAGGAGGTACCAGCTTCAGAGCTGTGGCGGCTAGTAAAATAATCTGAAATTTCTGCATTGCTAGTTTCCATCTCATTATTACTTTCTCATGTGGCCAAAATCTGCCAGGAATTGGTTATTTGAATCCATTTCAGAGAGTGTCACCAGTTTTGAGTGAGCACCAGTTGTGAAATCTTGTAGATTGCTCACTTGTTTATTATTATCCTGTATGATTAATAGGGATGAGGTTCTGTAGATTGATCCTCAATATTGCCAGTGTCTTATGGTATCCTCGCCATTCAAAACTCACTTTGCATATTTGAATAGCCCCGACTCTTATGGTCAAATTTGGGCTTAACATTCCCAACATAATTGTGAACTTCTTCTGAGGCAGGTTTTGATACAAGCTGGGGAATTAGTACTTCCATCTTGTTGATACTTCTCCAAAGAAAAAATTCAGATGAGAAAACTGGAAATGAGATGAAATAAAATATCTTTTGTTAGAAGGTATTTAATTGAATATAAGTCATTAGGCCAAGCGCCAGTATTTATACCTCTTGGGCAACCCCTGGCCACATTCAAGCATGCAATTTTAACGGATATTTTACTACCTCAGCTAGGCCCTTGAACTGATATGACTGAGACCTTTTCTTAGGTTTATTGGTGGAAAATTACTCTCAAAATCAGGAGGATTTTGGGGACAAAGATCATGATAAATACATGCAAAATTGTCCTAGGACTTTCTTGATTTGAGTTTTATCATAATGCTGACAAAATACACCTTCTATGAAATTCTTGCATTAATTGTAGTAGATGACATGCCCCTAATTGGGATGTCAGCAGGCCTCTCTCTTAATACACTAAGTACTCCCTTTTGGGCAGTCCAAGTGCAAGTGCTATTGTGCTGATTATGTGGATTGACATACAAATTTCGCCCTAGGGTGGAAAATTGATTATGTTATCATTCGTCTGAGTCCATGGGACTTTTAAAAGTTAACTTCAGGCTGGTCCCAAATGATTTTGCATACTAGTTCTTGGATATTATTCCCGATAGTTAGGACCAATTGATAAGATTTGATGCAGAAATAATCAGCCATAATGTGCGAGCATATTCTGGGCTGAGCTTATTGATAAAGTACTTGATTTATCTGAAGTTGAAATATTCAGGATGAGCTATGTAATTGCAATAAGCTTTGAGGTGAGAGTTAATGTATCAGATCGAGCTTTGGGAGGATAATTGACCTGATCTGATGGTGGTTGAAAGGTTTATTTTGAGTTGACCACCATAATCTGACAGCCCCCAATAAAAAAATGTGGTGGGATATTTATTGTAAATTTGGGCGGTCAATTTGTAAGGGACTGGTGTACTAATGACCTGGTTGGGGGTAGCTAACCATGAGCTAGCATAACCAAAGGATTTAATCCGTTATGACAAGGACACTAGAGGTGTCCAGGTATAAGGAATGGTGGGTAAGCTGGTATGGGAGTTGCCTAAAGATATAGTTTTAATTGGGGAGGGTTAAAAGGGAGTTTCGTGTAGGCTGGGGTGATAGATCAGTATTGATAACACTTTAGCAAACAAACTTAATAGTGTTTGCACAATAAAAAAATATTTTTGACCGCAAAGATTAACCAAATGAATGACTTGGGTTTATATACCATCCAACTTCCTGGACTTACCTAAGCTTAATTGATTTTAAAACAGTGCACTATTCTTCTCTGGAGCTTATGGGATTGCAAATTGCATATGTCTTAGAAAGGCAGTGGGAATCGTCTCAGTCTCATTGTATTTTGAATTTATTGCGAGGAAGGCCGACCAGGGGACGGACACTTCTGAAAAGACATATAGAAAATGGAACATAGAACAGGGGAGGCACCCCAAAGAAGCAATGCTATCTCCTGGTGCCAGCGGGAACGCCACTACAAGGAGGAGGGGGAACGTGTAAAGGGGCCAAAATCACAATTGAGCACGTGTGTAGGAAGGGGTCTGAGTTGATGAACCAAACTGGGAACCAGGAGGAGATCAACTAATGGCGACGCGGTGGGAGGTATCCAAACATCCACGCTTGAAAGTGGTCTACTAAGTGGGACTGGAACCAGTGGAAAGCTTCTCGGAGGGTGGGGGTGGAGCCTGCAATGGCATCCAAGATAATCGTGTGGATGGTCCACATGGAGATTGCAACTACCAGAGAATGGAGGGAGGGTGGGAGAGTGGAGGCCATAGATAAAGCAAACATATCCCTAGATAAACTGAAGGGATGTGTCTGATCCTGGCCAAGCAGACGTTGGACTTCGCGCCATATCACTTTAGAGGTAGGACACTTCTCCAGGCGGTGAAACAGCGTTCCATACTGGCCACACACAACGCAGAATGAGTGTAAAGCGTTAGAATGCTCAGCAGTATGGTACACCCGCCTCTGACATCGCCACACATGGGAACGGACATGAGGCAGCAGAAGAGGGTGGTGGGTGTATTGTCAGATTTTCTTCCAGGTTTCAAGGGAATAAGGAATGTCCATCATGTCCAGATATTCTACCCTGAATAGAACATGGGACCGTGTGGGTATTATTCCGTCCAGAATGGGTAGCCCCTGTACCTCCTGAGTGAACTGAGGAGAGGGGCGCCCTCTCTAGGCTGTGTGCCCACAAATACAGATTCTCCACTCAGCGCTCCGCATGGAGAGAAGGATTCGTTTGAAGTGGGGTGCAGTACCATGAGGACCAGCGGCCAAAGGGTGGGAAGACAGATATTTATATCAAGGAGTGAGGGTGTGACGGATTGGCAAGGCCCAGGGCGCGGGAGAAGTTGGAGCAGGCCGCGCGGGACCAGTGTTGGGAGGGGATCATAGGGATGGTGACAGCCGCAATCCAGGTTCCCAGTATCTTTGCAGCATGGGCCTCAAAGTCGAGCAGGCCCATGCCACCACTATGGTGAGGGCCAAACATGACCTCAAGATGCACTGGCGGTGGGCGGCCCAACCAGAGCCACCCTTGTATAAGGGCATACAGAGATTTGAAAAAACTTGGGGGGAAGGCGATGGCGTGGGCTCCAAACCAAGCTTTGGAAAAGAGCATAGAGTTGGATAGAACAACCCTGCCAGTAAGGGAAGTAGGGTGGGCTCTGAGGGAGGCTATGCGCTTTGTCACGTTATCCAGAATATGGTTTTCCATCATTGAAGAGGCATACCCGCCTGCCTCCAACTACACCCCCAAGTGGCAGATGGGCCCAAAGGTGGGGCGCTGCACAAAGGGGAGCACAAGTGGGGCGGTGTGGGGTGGGCAGGGTAAGCAGGCACATGTGCGAGCAGATGGGCCAGGCCGGAAACAGGCTGATGAGGCCCAGCGGGTTCATTACCGGCCATGGAGGATAATTTCGGTTTTGGAGGCGTTGAGTGCAGCTTTACTTACCTGGGAGTAAACCTGGATAAGGGCTTCAAGCACGCGTGCATCATGATTATTAGACACCCCAACCACACAATCATTAGCAAATGCTATCATCTTGACTGGGGCTTGGCCTTACACATGGACCCCAGTGAGGCGGGCATTCACATTCCGAAGTAGTGGGTCAAGGCTGAAGTTATATAAGAGAGGGTTAAGGGGGGACCCTTGGCGTAGGCTCCTTTGAGGGCGGAATACTTCCGTGAGGAAGCCAGGGCCACGCACTGCCATTGTCACAGATTCCGTCATCAGCATCACCCAGCTGATGCAGTGGGGGGGTAGGCGGAATTGGTGTAGGCAGACCCTGAGGTAATTCCAGTTTACTCTATCATAGGCCTTCTTTTGGTCTAAAAATACAAGTGCCCCAAAGGCCGTGGACTGACATGCGTTAGCCACAGAGTGTACGTTGTCCCAAATTGACCTTCTGGGTATGAAACCAAATTGTTCTGGGGAGATGGTGGCAGATGCTACAATCAATAGACGGTTAGACATAATTTTAGTTAAAATTTTAGTATCCATGTTAGTTAGAGAAATGGGGCGCCAGTTGGCTAAGTCTAGCTTACCCCTTTACTTAAATAGCGTAATGGTGTAGGCCTCTTGCCCTCCTGGTAGAAGGCGCGTTTCCAGAAGGCTCTGGTTAAGAGAGACAAGTAACAGCGGGGATAGATATAAGAAGTACCTCTTATAGAAATCATACAGAATGCCATCAGGGCTGGGGCAATTCCAATTTGGTGCACCGTGGATGGCGTACCAGAGTTCATCTAGAGTAATCAAATTCAGAAACTTCGGGTATCAGGAAATGGTGCAGATGTGAGCGCTATCAAGAAATTTCGCCATTTCAGCCAGCGGAATTGGATCAGATCAGTCTAACTCAGAGTAATAATTTTGTATCTCAATAGCTACTTCAGCTGGCTTATCCACGATGGAATTGTCTGGCTTTTGCACCTGTGTGCAGGCCAAGCTCTGGTGTGGTGCAAAGAATTTTTGAAAGAAATAAGCGGAGCATGTGTTGCCCAATGTAATGTGTATAGCCATGTATTGAACACAAACCTGATGTTTGTGTTGCCTCTCAAGCGCGTTGAGGTGGGCGGCTGCTTCTGCCCACTTATGGCCCCAAGCAGGGCTGTAGCCCGTGGCTGGGATGTTGAACTCCAGGTGGGCTAGCTCCACCAAAGCGCGTGAGATGATGGCTGAGGTAGAGCGTGAGCGGTGGGAGGAGAGGTGGCGAGCGTGGCGGATCATGTCCTCTTTAAAGGCTGACCAGGTGGAAATTGGGTCAGCACAAAACAGTGTGATAAACTCCTGTGCCAAAGTCGCAGATTCCACCCATGTGGAAAATCTTGGTGATGCGAGTTCAGGTGGGCGAAGTTTGCACCAGTGCAGAGCCTGAGCCGCTGGGTCAGGTAGGTGGAAGGTGACTGAGATCAGCCTGTGATCAGAGAAATTGATTTTCAACGTGCGGAAGTGGGAAATCTGGGTGCAAAATTTCATTGGCATGAGGATAAGGTCGATGTGGGACATGGATCTTAACTGGCCGTTGTGGACGTGTGGGCGCGAAATGTTCTTATGTAGCGGAGCATGACGTGGCAGTGCATTAAAAAACCCTAGGGTGGCCTTTAGGACATGAAGCTCTACATGACCCTGGGGTGGGGAGGGTGAGGGAGGCCAGCGGTCAGTGGATGGGTCCACAAACAGTTCATATCACTGACTACAAAAGGGTCGGGGGGTAGCAGAAGGGATTTGATCAATGAGAAAAATTTCCAACGCTCTCGTGCACAGGTTGGGGCATAGATGTTGATGATAACATGTGCCACGTCGGCCCACAAAAATTTGACCATGAGGACTCAGCCATTAAGGAAGGGTACAGATAATAAAAATTTGAAAAAATTGCTTTTTTGAACAAGCACCCCACAGTGCTCAGACCAGAAGGACAGGGATGGGAGGAGCATGGTTTTCCAAGCATCCTCAGAACTGCACAGACAGTGGGACTCCTGGATGGCCAGGATGTCCACAGGTAAATTGTTTTGTAAAAAACTCAGTTTCCTGGCCTGGGACAGCGAGGCCTTGAGTCTGGCGATGTTCAACGTCCCTACAGTAAAGGCTCCCCCCATTGCACCTTAGGTGTGAGGGGAAGGGCACCCAGGCCCTTCAGCCTCCTCTTGATCCTCACGGCACTTCTTGGCGCCTCAGGTGTGTGCAGCAACATAGTTGGAAGAGTGGGTGAGTTTGGCAGTCAGGTTCACATTGGCTTTAGCCTTCACTTTTTTTCCCCGCTGCAGAACGATTTTTTTGTGGTGCGCTTGAGTGCGGTGCACCACTGGTTGAATTAAATTCTTTTTCAGGCAGGCTGGAGATCGAATCAGTTCCAATTGAGGCTTGGGTGCAAAGGTCAGGTGAGATTGAGTCACCCATTGGATCCTCAGATTGGGTGGCCCAATCAGCTTGGGAAGCCCTATCTGATTGGTTGAGAGATTCCCAAGCTGCTTCCGCTGCAAAGGTCTCAATGTCCTACTGGTGTTGGGAGTGTGGGATAGTGGAGGCGACCTTGGCCGCCTCCTTGGCCGCGGCCCTGCAGGCCTGCTTGGCCTTCTTCCGCTCTTGAGGGGATATTGGCTTTAATAGTAAGTAGCAGCCTTGTGCTTCCCTTGGGAAGGTCTCTTTAGTATTGGCGATTGGTTCATAGTGGGCCTCCCCATTGTTCATGGCTGCCAAGGGGTGCTCTTGGAATATGATGCCCTCCTTTGTGGGGCAAGCGTGTGCCTTATGGCCAAACGTATCATAGTGGGTGCAGATGGGGGGGCACTGTCCGCGGTGACCTGGAAAGGGTGGGTGGTATGCCCCTCAATATTGATATAAGTGGAGTGTGGGATCTGGGTTAGATCCTTCACTATCTCCTCGGTTGGGGTCAGAACTTTAATGGCTTTGCCAGTGAACAGGTGTGGCATCAGCATAAAGCGTTGCATCTCAAGGGATTATTTTTGCCGTATACAGCGAGCCCATCCTTCATGTGTTGTTCTAGTATGGTGCATTTGACCGTAGTGGGCAGAAAGTCAAAGGTGAGAAAATTTGGTTGGATTTTGTCCATCTGGTGCGCTTAGTTCTGATGACATGCTGCCCTTTGGGGAGGTCAATTACAACGCACACTGCAGCAGCTTTGTCCACTGCCTCCTTACTTAGAAAACTGAGATCTATCCAACTGCATGACATGGAGTGGGGTGCTACATACACCGCGTTCAGGAAATGAATGTGTACATCTCCACAAAACTTTTCCCACAGCACCGTTTGTTGAATATCCAGGAACCTCTGAACTCCATATTCCACCAATGAAAGTGGTTGAGAGTGCGGCGTATTGATGTACTGGTTGCATCGCGCCTGCCAATCTAGAATTTCTGGGGAAATGGTAACCGCTGGTTTTTGTTTTTGTCTAATCTACCAGATTCTCTGGGGCGTTTGCAAAAGTTGGAGGTTGTGGGGCCACACCCTTTGCCTTTTACCTTACTTGCCCAACTGCTCCCTGACATAAGCGCAAACTAAGACCATCTAGTACTATAAAAATAAGCGCAAACTAATCTCCTTGGTGAGATTAGCAAACTAAAGTCAGTATTTAATTGAATTTGTTGCAAAAGTGATTGCAACGAAAAAGAAAAGTTTATTCAGTCTCATTGTAAATTTGTTTTGTTGCGATTAATTAACCCAATATTATTGCAATTTAGTTAATTTAATTAACCATTAAACATTTTCACTACAGCTATTCATTTGATATGCAATTATTCAATCAAACTTCATCACATATTCTCTTGTTCTAATGGATGATATCTTAATCTCAGAAATGCCACTTATATTAGGATTTACCCTGACACTAGCTACAAGCACGCAATTGGTTTAATCTTCAGGTGATAGATATACTTGACATCACCCATTAGTGAGGTCAATAGCAGAAAATATTAAGAACTGGTAAGCAAGCAGAGTGTCATTGAACTTTGGCAAGGGGTAACTTTCCTTCTTAGTAATGTAATTAACTCTTTGATAGTTCATCAGCACACACTCTGTGATGAGTAGATTTGTGCCAGAAAAGCAAGAATAAATTAGTAAGTATTAACCAGGTAAGTGACCACATTAAGGATAAGGTCACTGTGACCCATCCCCGAACCTGCTCTCCATGTTTGGATGTCATGACGTAGTCTTAAACAACTGTCCTGGCAACGCTGCATGCCAACAGCATGGTTTGACCCCAAAACAGCGCCAAAATTGAGGACAGCGCTTAGACTAGCTCACCAATTGAGCTCATACTCCAGAGATGTTTTTAAAGATATAAAATTAAAATAACTTGAAACTTTTTAGAGATGCCAGTAATAATTATTTGAATAAATAAACACTTTTAGAAGATGAAACTAAATTCTTAGAGATTATCCTTTCCTTGATATATTAACTCAAGCACCCAAATAAACTTCTCTCCAACCCCAAACTCTCAAGCAACAACCATATCATCAACCACAAAGACTCAACATCAAATTTTTCCCTTTATTCAAAGCGTTAAGAATGCTGGTGTCACATTCCCCTGGATCAGTCTTTGCTTCTGAACTTCAGATTTTCTATCTCTGACACCTCATTTTAAAAGCTGAATTTCCCTAACCTTTTTTTATTTAATTTGACCCTCATTCTTTTAGCACTAGCGGCCAACCCAAAAGGGGAAGCCACCACGCATCTTTATTTACAAATGGCCAAACAAAGGGATTATTAGGAAATAATTCTTTTTCTAATATGGAACCTCAGCTAACAGCATAGAAAGCCATATCAAAAGTGAGGAAGCTTTTGTCTGGCGCTCACTTTGTTGGCGGACCATAGCGGACAGCATTGGGGTGGGAGCATCAGCAACATGGAGCATAAGGGGTATAGCTGTGGATTTTCTTTGTTTATGATGCCAGCAGTATCCATTGCCTCAACATATTGAGCAAGTTGATGCTCAGCAAAAGTGATGAGAGCCAGAACACAAGTAAAAGACTTGATGCGCCGGTGGTTTTCAGGACAATAAGGGTTAAAAGGAGAAGTTTTCGCCACATCAATGCAAGTGAAGCTCACACCAAAAGCGAGCTCCTTAATTTCATACTTCACATCTTCCTTAAAATCATGGGGAAAATTGAGGATAGGAATACACTCAACAAGGGGCTCCATCGCCCCATGAAGTTGTTAATGAAACAGGGTGTTGGAAGGGGCAGCTGCAGCCTCAAATGCCATTTTATTGATATTCTTATAAATTGGAAAACTGTTTTTAGGGTGATTAAAATGAGGCCGCAATTCAGGAGGATCAACGAAGAATTCCCCCAAAGCAAAATCTGGCTTGAAGTGGTATGGCCGTTTATCCTCATCAATCTATTTGAAAGCTTTGATTGTATTGGAGTCGGCCAGCACTGGGCCAGCCACCAGAATTGGAGCAGTGGCAGGAGCTGATTGGTCACGTGCTGTGGACTATGGAAGCTCAGCTGAAACTGGTTCAGCCATCAACTCAGGATGCCGTGATCTGGTCATATTTTTGATTCAAATTTTTAAATTTAAATTTTAATTGGCTGCCACTTTTAAAGCAGTGCCAAATTGACCCAAGGTTGGGGGTAGGAGGATTGAACCCCATTCAAAAAATTGGGGCAAAATGTCCATGGGCTAAACGCTTGAGGGATGAGCGGCGGAAGTGGTGGAACTGGAAACTGTAGGGCACTTTCACTTTAAGTGGTCAAGCTCAAAGCATAAGGAGCAAACGGCACAGCTGTTTTTTTGACACGTGCTTAAAACTGGTGATCAGGGGCGGATCTGATCACCAAGTGGGGGGAATTTCGAGATGGGTATCATGATGAAATGGGTGGATTGTCACAAAAGCGTGAGGCTCTGCCAGATGATCTGCCCCATTTGGAACCACAAACTGTAAAATGGGGTCAGTGCCATAACTGGCTAAACCCTCCATAAGCTCATGGAAGAGGCATTTGGGGAAGAGATGGGAGGGCAACCAGCAAACTGGATCACCAAATTGGCCTCATCTGGGAGCTGGGTTTAAATAGTGGGAATGTGATTTTTTTAAAAGTGATTTGCAGCTTGGCTGCTGCTGCTGCATCATCTTCTGAATGGAATTTGAGATCAAAGTACCCCTTAAAGGGGCAGAATTCAATAAAACTGGCAGGTTTAAAAACTGCCGTGGCCATCTAGATGATGGCTTAAATGTATGGGGAGAGATTCTCATATTTGACCCAGAGGCTTCAACACAAATTGCTCCGTGGGAGCACCAAAGGGCTCTGGAGCACCGCCTGGGAGCTTGCAAGGTGGTGGGCTAAGTCCTGAGGGGGGACATAACGCCTGGTAGCGTTGGGAGGGCTATCAGAGCCAGCCTGAGCGCGCTTTAGCGGTGGCCAAAAGATGTCAGATGGCGGTGCACCACCACCCCAAACTGGGGCAGCTGGAATCAATTGCATCAACATCAGTAAGTTTTTGCTAAATCAAGCGGTCGTTTTTTATATTTTTTTATTAAAAAAATTCGAAATTGCCTTTGATTTAGGCATTAAAGCGAAAGAAAGATTAAATGACCTTCATTCTCTTGGTGAAACTGAGACTTTTTCAATTAGGTTGATATGCGGACCAGGCTACTCCAGATCTGTTGTATCACCCCCTGTGAGGCCCAGAACTCCTGGATCTTCTTGAGGCACTGCGCACATTCTTCTTGAGTCTGCCATGTCACCTCCTCCACAAGGTACCCCTTCCATTTCACCAAGATATTATGTCAGCCTTTAGCCCACCACACATTTCCAATATCTACTCAAACTCATACTTTCAAACATCCTCTTATTGAGAAATAGATAGTCCCAGAAAATCTTGTCCTTTTCCTTTAAAAAATATGTAGTTGTGAGGCATGGATTACTGGATGGGCCAAGACCCTTCTGATAGCTCAAGTTTTAAAGCGACCTTACTGATAGTGCAAATAATCCTTTAGGGACCCAAAAATTTTGGGCCCAGCTTCTGACCCTTAACCAACATGGAGTAGTTCTTATTTGCCATAAGCACCCAATTTACAAAACTAAATTGTGTATCTGGATCTCTCTGTCAGTCCACCTGATGCTTCTGCCATAAAAAAATTGATTCCAAGTTCCCACATAGCATCTTACCAATGTCCACACATGGTACACACACATCTCATCTTCCTCCTGACACACTCCACCCTCTGAACCCCCATCCAATGTAGTGTTTAAACTATGTTAGTGAATAATAAGAGTCAAACCTGTCGACAATTAGCAGTAATTACTGTATGCAAACTGGGCCAATTAGACCCATGAAACACAATCATCCTGACAATCAGAAACTTAACAACAGAGATAATGCTCAAGTATTTGATTGCTCTCTCCGTTTTCCCCTCAGACTGAGAATGATACACTGAGGTTCAACATGGGCAATTTTTTCAGATTTTTCAGATAAGTGAACAAAAGTTTGACATAAACTGGGGCCCATGATCAGAATAATTTCTGCGGGTAGCCCATGCTGGGTGAATATCTCATCAAAAAGAAATCCTTACTGCATCCTTTGCTGAAAAATTTGCTGTGCACAGGAAAAACCCAGCGTATATATTTATCTGTTCAATGACCATCATGACCATATCTTTCCATTAGATCCTTGGAAGTCCATAATAAAATCCACACTAACTGATGCCACGGACAACCTGGAATTATAAGAAAATTTAACTTACAAGTAGGAAGCTTCCTGGAGGGTTCAATCTAGTGCAAACTAAACATGCCCATATGTAAATCATAACATCCTTCCAAAGGCCTGGATACAAGTAATTATGCCAAACCAGCTCAACCATTTTTTTGATTCCAGGGTGACCCGCAAACAGATGATCACAAGAAACGTGCAGCACCTCCAACTGTAATAATGGATTTGAGGTCCATATGTGCAAATCATGGTACAATACTCCGTTTTTCTTCCCATATGTGTGATGATGGACGTGTCATTGTCCTTCCACTAACTCAGCCCATAGACTTTATCCAAATGCTGACTTTCTCTGTTTCTGGAAGATTTTCTCTCACAACTCACTTTCTCCCCTTTTGATCATCAAAAATGTGACTGGACGGAACATTGTTCCCATGTTTAATTCTTCCAACTCAACCCTCTTGTAGGCCAACCCTGCATCCTAACTTAGCCAATCTGCAAGATTATTAGTTGATCTTAGCCAGTAATCTACCTAAAAACATACTGAACAAGCTCTACATGCCAGCGGGCTTGTCACTGGTCAATCCTCCTAGGCGAGTTATAGTATTACAAGGCTTTATGGTCAGTTTGAACCATAAAAAGAATGCGAGCATATAACAGGTGGTGCTGCCATTCCCTTAAGGGTGATACCACTGCTAGCAATTCTTTACCATATATAAGGTAATTTAGTCTCAGCCAGAATCACTTCCAGCTAAAGTAACAACTGGGGTGCTCTATCTCATCTTCCCCTTTTTGTTAAAGAACTTACCCATGGCGTAATTCATGGAATCCAGTTTAACTAGAAGGGTTTTAAGGGTTGGGATGAGCCAAAATGGGCACCAAAAGTAGTTTTCCTTTAATGAACTAAACTCCTGATTCTCCTCATCTCCTCTACAAATAAATTTATTTCATTAAATGAGTAAGAATTATGTCCATTTTCAATAAATTTTTCATAAGTTGCCTTAGAAATTCATTTTCCTTAAGTAAATCTGCACACGTATTATTTCAGTTAGTGCTTTCCATGCTAAAACAGCCCACGACTTGCCAAGGCATATCTAATTCCATCTGGAACACTACATTCCCTCAAAAACGTCACTGAGCTTTGGTTAAATTAAATTTAGATGGCTTCACCTCAAGCCAGGCTTGGCAATCGCCACCCAAACCTCCCTCACATTGCGCACATGATTTTTCCATAAATGGGAAAATATGAGGATATCATCCATAATGCCGCACGGTAATGACTGATCATACACCCAGGACATGATCAATAATCCGCTGAAACACCGCTGGGGCTTTTTGAAGCCTAAAGTGGCATTATGTGATAGTGAAACATGCCCAAGTGGCATATAAGCACTGTTTATTTTTGATAATCCTATCTCACTGGGACCAAAATAACGCATCTGAGAGATCTAGCTTAGTAAAGACTTTGCAACATGTTACCTCTGAAAGAATCTTCTATTAAGGAATTTAGAAAAGATCAGGCTCCATAACTGCACTAGCCATCAGAATTCCATGCACGGCCATAATTCCCTATTCTTTTTTTTAGTACTAGATGGTCCCAACCCAATTCCCTATTCTATTATGACACTAGGAGAACTTGTGACACAATGGAATATTTTGATGGCTGAATTAATCTTTAAATTAACAATGACCCTAAATGCTCCTCCAGCGTGGCTTAAATTTGCTGGTTGAGCAGGCAAACTGGACATCATCAGGGAAGTTCTGACCCCTCCTTAAACTGGAAAGAAAACGCAAATAGGCCAGTGGGAAAAAAGGTGAACCCTTCTTATGATCAAATACTCCCACAAAAATACAATATTCTACCAGCAACTCTTCCGCATGCATCATGCCCACGTTTCATAATTCAATTTTGCATAGACTCCACAACTACTAATCTACCTTTCCTTGAGAGCCCTCTATCAGGTTCAAGGTAACTGCACAGAAGGTGTAAAAATTTACTAAGGAGTTGATTATTGGTTGTCAACCCTAGTAACCTTTTTACTGCACAGGTTTGGTTTCCTTGTACACCTCGCGTTGCAAGAATATATGATCCAATAATAGTATGGAGACTGTTATCCATAATTGAGTTAGAACTATTTTCAGGCCCAATGCTTCAGCCGGTATTTCTGATTAAATACTTAATAGTCGTACTCATAGGGATTCATTCCCTATATTACTGTCCACTCAATCTTCATCAAGATCCTCTAATGACAGTTTCCTTCAGCCCAACACACAGTTGGCAGCAATCCCCTAGTTGTGATTCTCTTCATCTTTAGATCCCCACTCGGATCTCTACTCTTCTTCTAAGAGTCTACCAATTGTCCTT
>JAKSZP010015125.1:0-42887 GCA_022478985.1 Massospora cicadina
ATTATACCATAATCATGATTAAAAGATGTCAGTTCCATTCCTCCCCGTTGGTAACCACCAGTTCTTCCTGGGGCCCTCACAAGACAGAAAGGAAGGTATTTGAGTTTCGTTTTGTGTAACGCACAGGTTCTTGCCAGTATGTGACAAATGAGTTGGGCAGCACCAACCATGTCACTGGCCACATGACTGATAATCCCACAGAAAACCACCCTCTCACCCATGTGCCATTTCCAGAATTTGCAATGTATTTGCAGACTAATTTTCCAGTGATGCTGCAAGCAAGCAGTATGGCCTGACCCCAGGTAAGTGCTGCAAACGAGGCCAACGCCTGGCCTAGCTCACTTGCTGAGCTCATTGTTCTGATATTCTGAATAAACTTCCTCTTTGTTGGTAATAAAATAGATAAAATTTAAGCAAGCAAATATGATTTTATTTGTACTTTTCTTATCGAGAAAACAAAACTGTATTTTTAGTTGCCATTTTCTTATTTTTAAAGCATTTCTGATAGTTTAAAGTATTGCTAAAACCCTAGATTTATCTCTCAAGTGACATCCAAATTGTGGCTCAGGAAAGTCCCATATCCCATATGATGACCATTTGGAGAATTTTGTGACACCAAATGTTAAAACACCAGATCAATCCTTGTTCCTGGATCTCCAAATCCTTATCAACAATTCCTTTTCTACTGGTTTTTCGATTGGTCCAATTTTTCTAGTTTGACCTCTGAATTTGTGTGCAAATTTTAACCAATATATATGAGGTCAATGCGCAGATCAGGCTGGCCCCAATCCGTCACAGCACTCATCAGAATTGTGCCATAGACTTAAGAGCTACAGCGAGCAACCATAGCTCATAAGTATACATTTGGTGTTCACTACAGAGGTAGTTGAGTTTTTAAGCCATACAGAATAGAAGAAAATATCAATACAATTTTTATTTGAGAATGAAATTAGTAAGCTGTGTACAGAAATGGAAACCATTAACAAGAATGTTCTGAACCCAACATCACATTCCAATCTCAGTAATTTGGAGGAGTGAGTGATGAAAGCCAAGGAGGAAATTACACAAATTGTAAAGATCAAAAACAATCTTTATTGAAGATCACCCCATTGAAAAGAAGGACTAAAATAATTAAGGAGATACTATTCTAGAAAACTTAATGCGAAGCGGATAGAAAATTTTTCTGCTAGATTCAGGGAGATATAACGCAGATCCTAAAGCACTTAGAAGAACTCTAAAATCACAATCGTGATTTCATTCAGATGGAGGCATACAAGGCTGATAACAAGATGCATGGAAATCCAGTTGGGAAAGTACAGACCCTGATGAATATGCTCTGGAGCTTTCGCTGCAATTTTAAAGATGATTCTCAAAAATATACCTATCGTTAGTCACGTTTCTGAGTAGAAATCTTCTGCCAGCATAGGAACAGAAGAATTTGAGATTACACCTAAAATACCTATATTTCACCAGGATGATGCACCGGCATTTATCCATATTTAAAAATGATGTTGTTTAAATAGGGTGACAGACATAAGAAGTAACTATTTTATGAAATGCTTAAACAATGACTAAATATAAGTATTTCATCTCAACGGGGATACTTGGACATACAAAGACGCCAAGGAAGCAATAATGACTGAGGTTGGTAGTTCTATGTGAATTTCATGGATGCGGCTAAGGAGAACTAGACTGGGCTCCAGATCAGGGTGCGCGAGCACCTAATGGAGAACCCAAAATGCAGGAGGCATAGCAGTCTGAGCGACTAAGAGAAGTGGGGATCTATGGGTCACGTGAGGAAAGCAAACATTTAATAACATACCAAAAGCCCCCAAGGCAAACCAGATGGTTGCGTTGGGGGCAACCGCGAGTCTTGCAGGGGAAACCCCAAGAGGCGGTAGAGGCAGGGAGGATGATGACTCCTCCAGGGAGCGCGGTTGCTGGCCTTCAGAATTCAAGGGAGAGGCTTTCGCACCAGTCGGAGGTGGTACAGGGATCACCACGTTGTTGGAAATGTGGGGGGAAGGGGGGAAGCCTCATAGGAGGGGCTAGAACTGAGCTTCCCCAAATGGGGATACTCAGAGTCCTGCTGGTAAGCTGGACCCACAGTGGCAGGGGCGGCGAACAGAGCTAAACTAACATGTGGTGGGCCAGGGACGCCTTGAGATTGCTCTCCCTGGGGAGCCAACTTGGCGGGCTTGATGTCTGAATAAATGGAATGATCTCTGTTTAATGGATGTGAAAGAACAAATGGAACAGTGGGATCGCCTTTGGGGTGGGCCAGATTATCGCATTGGCAATCCGCTGCCATGTGGTGGGATTAAGTGAACAGATAATCCAGTATGCAAACATTGGGAAAAGGATCTGGACAATGGTGCATCTCGTCAGATTGAATGACGGAATGATGATTGAAATCTGTGTTAACAATGGGTGGAGTCCGCGGCAAATGAAGCGGATACATGGATTTTATATTGACAAGGCTAAAAAGAATGAACTGACAACTGCCTCAGTGGGGCCAGTTGCCTTTTAAATGTTTTGATAGGCATAGGGAGAAGTCAGGGGATTGTTTGTTTGGGGAATGGGGAGAGAACTTAGTTGGCTGGCTCAGGGGGCGAAAGGTGGCTCCCAATTTGGCAGAAGCTTAGAAAATTTTTGCAAATTTTCTCAACTTCTTGCAACCAAGCCAAATTGATGCTGCCAATCCAGGTTCCGATGACTCAACTCAGCTGATTCACACCACTTGGGCATTTCAGATTCATCTTGGAAAACAAGGGTCCATGGATTGGGTTCATTGCAATTCGGTCCAATCCCACAATTGGCTGGCTCACTCGATCCAAACCTCCTGGAACTGCCTCAGAACATCATACCCAATGATCTGAGCCATTCACACCTGGGTTTTTGATCCAAGTCATATTCTGATCTGGCTCCTGAACCTAGCCGACCTGAACCAGCCCCCTCAGTCTAGAATATACTGGCTGGGCTCCAACACTGGGAATTTTAATTTTCCCAGTTTTTCCCTGGCTGGCCCAGGGAGTGGGTGGCCTCCGGACCCCCCTAAGCCCCCTAATGTGAACCACCTCCCTGCAGACTCCCTCTATCAATCCTACCAGGATTGAAGAGGAGTGAAGGGGGGGATGGGGCAGCTTTGGGGAGAAAAGCTGTCACAGAGCGCTCATTTATCGCGTGGGCAAGGTCACCCATTTGTGACAGAGGGTCCACAGGAGCCTTGGGCCCCCTCTTTGTCCGGAAAGGGTGCTGAGCCCTCTCCAGCTTTAAGGGCTGGTCCCCAAGACTTACACTACCCTTCGCTTTTTCAACAGGGAGGATCCCACCCCCGGGCACATGGAACAAGCGTAGTTCTTGTGGCGCTCTGGTAGCTATATGGCCAGGATGGCCGCGATCTTCTGGGATGGGCGGGGTTCAGTCAGGTGAGAGGCATGGAATTCCTCGATCAGGTTTTTGCAATTTATATAATCGCGCACACTTACCCAGCTGTTCTCATATGAGGGGTAACCTTTCCAGGCGACCAAATACTGGATGGTTCGGTGGGACTAATGGGAAGCCATGATGGCCTCCACCTCCAATTCCTGGGATTCCTTGATGATGATTGGCTCAGGGGACATGGGCCTATCCCCCTTGAAAGGGGTCATAAGGGAGGTGTGGAAGACATTGTGCTGCTTCCAGCGCGCGGGCAGTCTCAGGCGGTAGGCTCCATTGCCTAAATCCTTCTCAACCTCAAAAGGTCCTGAGTGCTTGGATGAGAGCTTGCGGGTGGGGTTTTCATGGGGAGGTTGCGGGTATCCAACATGACCAGGGAACCAACTGTGATCTCATGGCCCAGAAAGCACTTCTGATCAGAAAAACTCTTATAGTCCTCGATGGACTTTGTCAAGTGTTTGTGGACCAGGTTATGCATCTTATGGAGAGAGCTCACGCAGTCCTCAGCAGCTGGAATTGCCGTGGAGAGTCAGGGACCAATCTGGAATGAGGGGTTATACCCCAAGGTAACCTCAAAGGGAGAAAGGATGGTGGAGGAATGGAGGGAGTTGTTGTAAGCAAACTGTGCTAGTGGCAAATCCCTGGCCCAGGTGTCTTGTGTGGCTGTCGCATAACAATGCAAGTACTGCTTCAGTACCTGATTCACCCGCTCAGTCTGCCCATCAGACTGGGGGTGATAGGCTGTGGATTGACAGGGCTTGATTTGAAGGAGAGTCAACATCTCTTCCCAGAATCGGGCCATGAACTGGGGTCCCCTTGTCACTTACTATCTCCTGATGAAGTCTGAACATGGCAAAGACATGATCGACAAATAAATTTGTGGTCTCCACCACAGTGATAGAAGAAAGGCAGGGGATGAAGAGTGACAACTTGTTAAACTGATCCACGACCACCATTATGGCATTGGAACCACAGGAGGGTGGGAGCTCCATGATAAAATCCATGGAGACTGAGGTCCATGGTCCCTAAGCCTGCTGTAAGGGGTGCAACAATTCCTTTCTATATGAATGATCAGACTTTTCCCGGGTGCAGGTGACACATTGAGAGATCCAATTGGGAATATCCTTTGAGGACCCAGGCAAATTATAGATTCTCTTGATGAGATCAGCACACTTTTTGATCCCGGGGTGGCCAACGGTCTGGGGCACGTGGTGTTCCTCAATGACTTGACTATGTAGGGAAGAAGGAACACAAACCTGCCATTGAACCAGATGGTCCCATCCCATAATGTATATGGGGTTTTCTTGCGGCACATGGACTCTAAGTCAGCCATAACTCGATTCCTTCTGAGCAGCAGGTTTGGGAAGCAAGGACGCGTGGGAGGAGCGGAGTATCTGGGTCTACATCAGCAAAGGATACTGCAGGAGGAGCCCTCGTGAGGATTTGGGAGGGAGGCACCACCGTCATAAGGTCCAAGGGGTCCTCCTCCCCATTAGAAACAGAGAGGGGTTGCAGCCGAGCATGTCCAGCAAGACGTTCAGTGGCCCTTTGATGAATTTGTACTTAAACTGGAACTCATAGAAATCTTGATATGTGCAGGTCTGCCGGTGACCTAACTTCTGAGGTTTACAGTAATAAAGCAGGGCCTTATGGTCTGTCCGCATGGTAACCTCATGCAGGGCACCCTGCAGGAGATATCTCCTGTGGGTGAGTGACCACGCCACCACTGCTAGCTCCTTATCATATATTGGCCAAGCCTGCTCCATCGTGGTAAACTTCCAAGAGTAATAGGCTACCGGGTGCTCCACCCCCTCATGCTCCTGCAGCAGCACAGCACCCACGGCCACTGACAAGGCATCACAGGCTACTATGAAAGGCTGGGATGTGTCAGCATGCCGCAGGACAGAGGCTGTGACGAACACCTCCTTTATACCCTCAAACGCCTGCTGGCACTTGTGGTACCATACAAATGGGACATTATTGCCAGTGAGGGGATGCAATGGGCTGCCAATTGAGCGAAAGCTGAAAAATTCACTTAAAAAGGTGACGGTACCCAGGAAGCTGTGAAGCTGCTTCTGAGTAGTTGGGGTAGGCCAAGACTGAATGGCCTCCAACTTGCTGGGGGAACGGAATACCCATCCTTTAAGATGAGATTTCCTAGGAAGGTAACCTCATCCCTGAAGAACTCACACTTGGAGGGCTTTACTAATAGCCCTGCCTTGTGGGTGGCTGCCACAACCACTTCAAGGTCCCTGAAGTGTTGTTTGGGGGTAGGGGTTTGGACCAAGATGTCATCGATGTAGGCCACCGCACAAGAGAAATGCAAGTCCCCCAGCACATCGTCAATCAGGCGTTGGAAAGTGACTGGCGCATTCTTCAAGCCGAATGGGATCACCCTGAACTGGAAAAGGCCACGGCAAGTGCAGATCGCTGTGAGCCACTACTGTCCCCTTGCCACCCTCACCTGGTTGAAAGCATTCACCAGGCCCAACTTCGAAAAGACATGAGACTTGGCGATAGCCTGTGCTATGCTCTGTTCTAAGGGCAAAGGTACAGGTACAGAATGGTGACGTTGTTGAGGTGTCCGTAGTCAACGCAGGGGCACAGGGACCCATCTGCTTTCCTGGTGAAGACCACAGGGGAGGCGATCAGAGACGTCTTCTTGACGAGACAACCCTTCTCTAGCATATCGTCCAACCAACTGACAATAGCCCTATCTTCTTCCTCTGTATAGAGATAAAGGGGGCAATTGATATTGACCAGGTCGACCATCAAGTGGAACATCAAGTCGTACTTGGAGTGGGATGAGAGCTTAGTTGCCAGGGACATGTCAAAGATGGCCCTGTATGGCACTAAGCACGGGGGAAAATCCGGAGGAAGGTCAGCTAGACTGGGATCTGGAAGGGCGATGGAACTGAGGGATGTACCCTGGTAAAGGGTTTTCAACAAGGGAATTTCACCACTCAGCTTGAGGTTTTTAAACAACAAGGATTTAGTGGCAAGATTGATATGAACTTGTTGGCGGCGCCACCAGCCCACCCTTAAGATTAAAGGATAAAGAAAATCTTGTACCGCCAAGAAATGGTCGGTGAAACCAAAGTTGTGAATCAAGAAGTGCACTGGCCATTGGACGCGGCGGGAAATCAAAGTCTAACACGAGGCTCCCAAAATAAAAAAAGCTTCATCCATCACTAGATTCAACAACTGGGCCACGGCAAGGTCAACGAAGTTACCCGCCACCCCAGTGTCCAGCAGGGCTTGCACTGTGACCACCCCAGACTCCGAGGGAAAAGGAATTGGAAACAAGAAGTATGCTTGGTCCTCTTTATTAGGGTGAGCTAGAGAAAGGGCACCTGAGGAGGGCCCATATCCTAACATCAGAGAAAACTGGCTCAGATCAGCAAGAGTATGGCGTGGCTGATCTGGGGTTTTCAACACCTCCTTGCTCCACAGAGGTAAGTGGGGGTTAATATGCACCACCCCCACTCTCGCCAGGGGGTCTAGGTTCGCCCTGGGGAACGATCTCATCATGCTGAGTAACCTCCACCCCCTGGGGGACGACCTTATCACCCTGAACAGACTCAGAGCATCGGGGACCCAGAAATTACACCTCCTGATCTGAGCTAGGGGCTGGCAGTATCATCAGCAGTGACTCCCTTTTGGGGAAGTCCACCAAGGATGCCCCTGGGGGAACACAAAGCAGCTAAACCAGGAGGAAACTTCCCCTGGCTGCGCCCATTGGCAGGAAGAGGCGTAGCGTGAGGTGCCCCAGGAGTGGCGACAGGACAGGCGGGATTGTGCCAGGGCCTGGCCTCAATTGCCTGAGCCACAGAAAATGCGACCTCTAAAGATCAAGGGAGGGGATCCCACGCGGTATGGGCTACCTCACTGGGATCCAGGGCCGCGCGGAATGCAGAGACTGCGATTTCAAATGGAATGGTGACCATGGGAGCAAGGACCACAAAGGCCTCGATCAAGAAGGCCAAGTCCATGGCTACCTGTCCAAACGTAAACAAGAGGAGGAGGCGCGCTGATCTTGACTCAGGGGCTTGGACTGCTGAGGTAACCAACTCCAACAAGGGGGTGAGGTTCCCAGCTTGGCAGCAGAGAAGAGCACTCCCCTGACCCAACTGCAGGCATCCCCATCCAAAGCATCCAGGAGGGCCTCACTCTACTGTGCATCAGAGGGAAGTGGAGACTCCCCCATCAGCAGTGAGATGCACCTGGATCTCAGCCAGGACGCCCAGGACTTGATCTGCCACCTCATCAGAGGGGATAGGGGGAACCACCAACCCTGTTGCCTTCGCTGAAGGGGTAACACTCTCTGTTGGTGCCCGGCGGGCTGGGGACCAGTTCAACTGAGCCTTGCAGCAAGCCTGGATGTACAAGGCTACCGCCCATCAGGAGAAAGCCAGGTCACAAAGGGAAGGCACACTCAAAGTGAGGGCATAGGCCAGCACATCGCCCACACCAGCGAGGAGGGCGGAGAAGGCCAAAACTAGTGATCAGTTCATTATGTCATGGATGCAGCTAAGGGGAACTAGACTAGGATTTCAATCAGGGTGCGCGAGAACCCAGTGAAGGGCCCAGAATGCCAGAGGCATAGCGGTCTGAGTGACCAAGAGAAGTGGGGATCTATGGGTCATGTGAGGAAAGCAAACATTCAATAATGTACTGAAGACCCCAAGGCAACTAGATGGTTGCATTGGGGACAACCATGAGTCTTGCGGGGGAAACCCCCAGAGGCGGTAGAGGCAGGGAGGATGATGAATCCTCCAGGGAGCGCGGCTGCTGGCCTTCAGAACCCAAGGGAGAGGCTTGCGCACCAGTCGGAGGTGGTACAGGGATCACCACGTTGTTGGAAATGTGGGGGGAAGTGGAGGAAACACCATAGGAGGGGCTAGAACTGAGCTTCCCCAAATGGGGATACTCAGAGTCCTGCTGGTAAGCTGGACCCACAGTGTCAGGGGCGGCAAACAGAGCCAAACCCATGCGCGGCAAGACAGGGATGCCTTGATATTGCACTCCCTGGGGAGCTGACTTGGAGGACTCAATATCTAAATAAATGAAATGGTCTCTATTTGACAGATGTGAAGAAACGAATGGAACAATGGGCTTGCCTTCAGGGGTGGGCCAGATTATCATGTTGGCGATCCACTTCCCCATGATGGGATTGAGCGACCGGATAATCCAGTATGCAAACATTGGGAAAAGGATCTGGACAATGGTTCATCTCGTTGGATAAAATGACAGAATGATGATAGAAATTTTTGTTAACAATGGGTGGAGTCCGCGGCAAATGAAGCGGATACACAGATTTTATTTCAACAAGACTAAAAAGAATGAACTGACAACTGCCTCAGTGGGGCCAGTTGCCTTTTAAATGTTTTGATAGGCATAGGGAGAAGTCAGGGGATTGTTTGTTTGGGGAATGGGGAGAGAATTCGGTTGGCTGGCCCAGGGGGGTGAAAGGTGGCTCCCAATTTGGCAGAAGCTTAGGAAATTTTTGCAAATTTTCTCAACTTCTTGCAACCAAGCCAAATTGATGCTGCCAATCCGGGTTCCAATGACTTGACTTGGCTTATTCACACCACTTGGGCATTTCTGATTCATCTCAGAAAACAAGGGTCCATGGATTGGGTTTGTTGCAATATAGTCCAATCCCACAATCAGCCAGCTCACTTGATCCAAACCTCCTGGAATCGCCTCAGAACGTCAGACCCAATGATCTGAGCCATTCACACCTGGGTTTTTGATCCAAGTCATATTCTGATCTGGCTCCTGAACCTAGCTGACCTGAACCAGCCCCCCCAGTCCAGAATATACTGGCTGGGCTCCAACACTGGGAATTGCAATTTTCCCAGTTTTTTTTCCCTGGCTGGCCCAGGGAGTGGGTGGCCTCCGGACCCCCCCTAAGCCCCCTAATGTGAACCACCTCCCTGAAGACTCCCTCTATCAATCCTACCTTGATTAAAGAGGAGTGAAGGGGATGGAATGGGGCAGTTTTGGGGAGAAAAGCTGTCACAGAGCGCTCATATATCACGTGGGCAAGGTCACCCAGTTGTGACAGAGAGTCCACAGGAGCCTTAGGCCCCCTCTTTGTCCGGAAAGGGTGCTGAGCCCTATCCAGCTTCAAGGGCTGGTCCCAAAGATTTACAGTGAATGGCAAACTATAGACTTGACTTTATGGTAATCCAGTCTAGAAAGGATATAACATTAGCAACTTTTACCAGCCAATTTTACCAGGAATCTCAGGTCCTGGATATGAAAAAGTATTACAAGTTTTGATGTGCATATAGCAATGTAAGCAGCTCTTTGGCCCTACTGAGATTTGCACTGCACTATGGTGTCAGCGCTGGTAAACTAAACTTCCACATCATAGACGTTGGAGTATCTCAAAGATGCTAGGAGTAACATTAGAAGCACTTAAATAAACCTTTAAAGCAATTCCCACCATAACTAAGAATACAGCGAAATTTTCTGACCTTATTGTGGAACAAAATAATTGGGTCATATCAGGAAATAAGCCTAAAGAACTGAAATGAGCAGATGAAACCAGATCCGCTGCTATCAATGTGGAAAACTTGAGCATGTAGTCGCTCAATGGTGGGATAAGAAAGCCTAGAGAGCAAGTAACTCTGGTTTGGGCTAAAAAAGGAAACTGGTC
Source organism: Massospora cicadina (assembly GCA_022478985.1). Taxonomy (NCBI): domain Eukaryota; kingdom Fungi; phylum Entomophthoromycota; class Entomophthoromycetes; order Entomophthorales; family Entomophthoraceae; genus Massospora; species Massospora cicadina. The sequence continues at coordinate 10,106 of JAKSZP010015125.1, forward strand.
AAGGTGTGGAAGATTGAAATTAGTCTAGATATGGTACAATTTAGAACTATGATCAAACCTGAGCCACCTTACATATTTAAAAATGAATTAAATATATGATATCTATTTGTAGATGAAGTCACAACTGATCAGCTCTACCAGGTGCTCTGGTTCAAGTGTAAATTCAATTACCTAAAAAAGGCAAAGGCTATACGACCTCAAAATCAAAAAAGGAATTTCTCAGCTATATTCTCATCAGTTGGCAGAAAAGATCAGAACTACTGAAAGCATGGAATAGTTTACTAAAGACAAAACTTGACTAAATGAACATTTCTCTCCTTATTAGTGTGATCAAGGAATCTTTTACTGGCTTGTCCGTGCAATTAATTCATATGTTGGATTCAGTAAATAATGCTGCAATTCACTAAGTAAACACTTTATTATATACCCTGAGTGTGAATATGTGGACATTATAGTTAAGCCAAATAAGATTATGTGTGATAATTGGCAGCGGTGCGCCCATTAATATCATTTTGACCAAATTAATGAAGCAAATTAAGATTTTTGACAGAGTTAGAGCACTGGAAAGAAAACGCAATCTCCAAACTGGATATCACAACTTCTTGTTGAGCATACAGCGCAATACCACTTCTATTTGGATTGCTGGTGGGATCAGCTCCTTCAATAGTGTTGGATATCAAAATTAATAAATCTTTTTGGGATGGATTTCTGAGAAAATACGGTGTCAAATGCTATTTTGAGGAGAATGCCCTAAAAAGTTGGGGCAACACAGACCTTAGTATACCATCATAAAGGAGAAACTTCACTGATGAAGAAAAATAATTATATATATATTTTACAACGATGGCATAATTCCCATTAATATAAGTTGGCTGAGGAAAAGGCACGAAAATTTCCAAGAAGATATTAAAAACTGGTGAATACTGTTGGGTAAAAAATGATGAATAATTCCACTGGGAACGCAAATAATAATTACCACATAATTGATACTAGAAATTCTGTGACAAATTTATTGAAAACATTTCCCCTATTGAGCAAATCAAGACTAGAGCCTTGGTTAGCATTAAGAATTATATACCAGGCCACTGTGAAATGAAAGTACTATTGGTCAATCTTAGTGAAAGCCTGATGAAAGTGGAGAATAAACAAGTCATTACATTCACGCATTTAATCCCTATGGCGGAATTCAGAGAGTTCCATGACTTTGGGACAGATATGAGAAGACCAACATATCCTGGCAAAAGTATTAGTACTGGTTGATTGTGAGCAACTGGATGAGCTATCAGAATGACAGCTGAAGGAAGTACTACTATTATTAGAAGATATCAGGTGATTTTTTCATAGTACAATCATGACCTTGGATGCACTGAAAAATTTGATCCATAGGGTTGGCACTGGAATCATTAACAATAATTATGTGACTTGTACGCTTATAAGGCTGCTGAAGCAATAAACAGTGAAGAAATCAGCAAGCTGATTGAGCATGGCTCCTCATACCTTAATTGAGTCCACTGGTGAGTCTGATCCTTATTGTGAATAAAAAGGATGGATCAATCAAGCGGTGTTCAATTACCAATGTTTGAATAAAACCACTATGAAAGTTTTTTTTCTGCTGTCAAGGATCAAAGACTTGCTCATTTGCCTAGGGGATGTCAAGTTCTTTTTGGAAATTTCTCAATCTTGGGATTTTGTCATAATGACTTGCCAAAATAAGATCAAGTGATCTTGTGATAATCACCGCACAAGGATTAACCCACAGCTGATGAAAATGCCCTAGGGATTGTGCCACGCGCTGGCAATTTTCCAGAGGGTTAATGATTCTATAATTAGTGACTTATAGTTGTCTTGGGTTTTTGTGTACTTAGATGACATCAACATTTTCAGCAGGACATTCAATGATCACCTGAAGCGCTTAAAGAAGTGTTCAAAACCTAGTGATGGATAGTTAAAATTTAAGATGAGGAAATGTCATTTCTTTATAAAAGAGCTTTATATCTAAAGATTGTAATAAAGCTACAGAAGATTGCAAGCATCTTGTTTTCCTTCCCAAATCAAAGATTTGTATGAAGCAGATAATGGGAATCAAACTGATCCATTAAAATAGCTGAAACCAGGGTCATTGATAATCCCAACTAATTCTAATCCCTATTAATATTGGGGAAAATCCCCAAATAATTCAGTTGTGTATTATTCACCAAAACCTCCTAATTTTGGGGTTCAGACTTGATCCATGCAGAAAGAAAATCTTATTTGACTGAGATGACCAGCCAGCCACAGAATGTTCAATTGGTAACAATTATAGATCTTAGCTTGGACCTATTGGAGATTGACCAAGTAACCTCACTGATCATCCTTATAATTTTAATTTGAAGCAAATAAAGATGACTCTTTTTTTTAAACATTTAAGTTAAATTTAGCCTTCCTTTATTTATTTAGCAAGAAATAATAGTTATGATCTATGACTCCAGGAACCTTAACCTGAGGAAAGACTTTCTGGCCAAGGAAAGAAAAGAAACTTATAATCCAGCACCTAGGAACTTTGGGTTTCCTGGCATAAAAATACAGGGACAAGTGGTCTAAACCCCTTAATCATGACAAAACTGGTGCTCCCTGCCAGGTTTACCCTGAGTTCACGGTGCAACTATTATACAAATGAGTAATAACAATCTGGCGTTAGATCCCTCTCTGGATCAGGAACGCCTTAACTTTGTAGCAAAATTACCCGCTTTGATACATGGGATTATAAAAAATTTTCACCAATAAGCAACTCCAACTCAAACTTTGTGATGCAACTACCAAGCTAAAAAGTGACATTTGGCAGTTAACCCTGCTTGTTGCCACAAAATTGGCCCTTTGTGCCGCCCAAGATCAGGTAGATTCATTAATTGAAGATACCAACAACTTACAAATTCAGATGGATGCGCTCCAACCTCATGTAGCTCCCAGCGGTAGCAGTTCCTCTTCAAGTGAAAACTCACTCCCAGTGCCAATCCATGTATTTTGACCATTAACCCTCATTGGCGCATTCAAACCGTTGTTAAAAGAGAAGTACGTCCCAGGTGAAGGGAGTATCTTCTCTTTGCTATTTTTTTGTTAAAGTGCTATGGAGGAAGCCACCAACACCCAATGGCTTAAGCACATTGACTAACTGTCTTAGTTGCATAGCTCAGAACATTATGGTACCTCACCTAATACATTACCAGACTTGTGATAATGCCAAGACTGCCTTGTTTTGGGAATTTTAGAGTGACCTAATTTTATCTAACCAAAATCAAACTTTTATGGGCATAAGCCTTAATCAAGGAGAAACCTTCACTGAGTTTGCTCATCGGTTTTACCTTGAGGATTAAACATTGGTCACTGGAAAACATCTACCTTTATATTATGCTATCACTGCTTCGTTTTGTAATGGACATGTTCATCTTGTTTGTTACATTCTGACTCAGATTATGATTTTCCAAATCCGAGTCAGATCGTTTAAAAACATTTTTAGGTTTGGTCGCTTTGGACATTAGGTTGTGCCTCACCTGAGCTGTTAATTAGGCTTATGCAAACCTAAATGATAGCTTGGGTGAGGGCCCCAACGCGCTGCCTTTATAAGGCGCGCCCGCCCATTCCAAACCTCAGTTTGGAATTCTTACCTTAGCATGTCCCTTCTGGGGAGCATTGTCAGTTGCTCCTCAGCTGAGCTCTGGTTGGCGGGTTCCTTTTCATTCCTGAATAAAAATAAAGGTCGTTTTGGGGTTTGCATACATCACATACCTGTGGTCTTTTTGGGGTGCTCATTTCCAAAAGAGCTTTCATGTGATTGGGTCGGACCAATCATGAATTTGTGCATAACCAATAAGAAGTAGAATTGTTTGATGCTTGTCGGTGCTCCAAACCTCTTTCCTGCTTTGGTTAGGCCGCTTTGGTTGCTTGTCAGTGTGCCAAAGGAACTTTATATGGCGGTTGGAACTGGGTTTTACAGTTCGTGACATAATTCCAAACTCAATGCCTTGCGCGCCGCTGGTCCCCAGTTTAGCCAACCTCAGTGGTCACTTGATCCCAGTTGTCAAGTAACCAGCACCGGTGGGAGCTGGTGACTGATGGCCAACCCTGGATTCAAAGTGACCATCAGCTAATTTTCCCGGTGGGGCCTCCCACCCACCAGGGATTTGGAGGCATCGAGGGGACTTGTCCCAGATGGGCTCCCTCACCCCTCAGATGGTCCACCTAGAAAGGGGTCAGACGTCCAGCCGCGCTGGACCGCGTGCCCCTCTCACGTTTTCCATGGTTAAAGTGCCTTCCCAGTCAGGATGGGAAGACCATCACCAATGGGGGCCTGGGAGGGGGGCGCAACTCAGCCACATGCTGGGCGTTCCTCCTCATGCCAGGTGGGCTGATTCCGGCAGCCCAGTGGCGATTTGATCCCGCCATTTGTTTTTCTTTGAGGGGCTCAGAGTTTATCCGGGCTAATTTTCCTGGGCTTGAGGTAACTCGCCCCAGGAAGCCCTTGTCATAGCGGCTTTCCGCTGAGGGGCCCCTCTTCAGGGAGGGGTTTTTCCCTTTAGTGGGGGGTGATGTGATGGATGAGTTTGTCTCGTTTATTACATTCTGACTCAGATTAGGAGTTTCTGAATCTGATTCAGATCGTTTAAAAACATTTTAAATTTGGTCACTTTGGAAATTGGGTTGTGCCTTGCCCAAGCTGTTAATTAGGATTGTGTGAGCCTAATTGATAGCTTGGGTGAGGGCCCCAAAGCGCTGCCTTTATAAGGCGCGCCTGCACATTCCAAACCTCAGTTTGGAATTCATACCTTAGAATGTCCCTTCTGGGGAGCATTGTCAGTTGCTCTCCAGCTGAGCTCTGGTCGGTGGGTCCCTTTTCATTCCTGAATAAAAAAAAGGTTGTTTTGGGGTTTGCATACATTACATACCTGTGGTCTTTTTGGGGTGCTGATTTCCAAAAGAGCTTTTGTGTGATTGGTTCAGACCAATCACGAATTTTTGCATAACCAATAAGCAGGTGAAATGTTTGGTGCTTGTCGGTGCTCCAAACCTCTTTTCTGCTTTGGTTAGGCCGCTTTGGTTGCTTGTTGGTGCGCCAAAGGAACTTTTATATGGCGGCCAGAACTGGGTTTTTCCAGTTCATGACACGTTTTTGACGTTTAAAAATATTCCTAATGTTCTATTTTATATTGAAACGGTGAAGTCTAACTGGGCGTCTCTCGTCCATATCAAAGAAGCCATTTTGGAGATTCTGGATGATCTACTAAAACCCACTGGGCCCCTCGTTTTTGTAATGATAAATCTCAGCCCCAAGTTCTAACAGTTACACCCCATGTCGCCTACACCTGAATTATCCTGAAAGTTTTGCAAGAAAAATTCATACTGAAAACACTGGATACATCTTTCTACGTAGGTTGGCAAAAGATCAGTCAGTATAGGGCAGGAGGCTCCCTATGCTGACGATAATCAAGTGTCTCAAAGTTTTGGTCTAGCTCTAGTTCCATGTCCAGAACCTTGGGATGCTTTGTGTTAGCAGCGCCTGCAGAAGTCAATGTACCCCTTCCTATCCAAGAAAATAAAGTTCTATAGCTTTCCTATTTTTATGTTGGTCAGTTACCCAAACAAACCTTGGAGGTCAGTTCCTCTATTGAAAGCCCTGAGCTGACAGACAAAACCTTTAAAAGCATTAAACAGCCCCAAGCTTGGACGTGGCAAAATCTTCTGCATGCTTCTATACAGCTTCCCCACAAAAGTTTACTAGCCATTAATTCTCAGTTCAGCTCTTTGGTGGTTCAAGTAGAGGTAGTAGCTCATAAGGTTAAAGTCTTGGAAATAATTGATACTGGCTCACCAGTTAACCTTATATCCTCTTGACTTATCCAAAAATTAAAATGGCTTCAGACTTGATTCACGACTCTGAATATGAGATGGCTGGTAATCGGACGACTAAAGCAATTGGGTCATATTCTGTCTTATTTTTATGATTTGGAAAGCTTCTAATTGATTCCCCCACTAGTGCATTAGAAACTGATAATTATAAGTTGCTTATTGGAGTCCAACTGATGCGGGAGCTCAATTGCATCATCAACCATAAAGAATAGTTTCTTTATCTCTAGGGTATCAGATCCCGTTGGTATTTGAACTCCTGGTCAAGAGTAAAGAGTCCTTAAAATGAACCTGCCTCCTCAAATACCGTCCTTCATTTGTAAAGTCAAATATCAAGTCTTAGGAGAAAAAACTAAGACACCTCTTGAGGCTGTGGATGACAAAGATGGGATCCCTCTGTATGCCCCCATCCTATTACAATACCCTCTGGCTCACAAGTGATTGTGGATATGGGGATCAAGATTCTCACCCCTCCTAATCAAATTTTGGAGCTAAGTGAACGCCCAAACCCTTCAATCAGATAAGCGTTGACCTGTCCGGGGATTTTAATCCTGTCTATGAGAAATCTATCTCTACCTTATTAGGGATTCTAACGAACCAAACCTTACAAGTCCATTAGCATGCCCCTATTTCTCACGTAAATTATGTCCCATTGAGCATATCGCCACCATAAGTTGTTTTGGCTCTTTACAAGATTTGGGATTTAATCCCCTACCCACTATAGCTTTAGTCAAAAGTATAATTAGAGATAATTTCACCCCTGATAAACACCAGAACGTCAAAGGCCTCCTTGAGGAGTATGGCGATATCTTTTCCTTGAGACCAAATGACTACAGGAAATGTCCAGGGTAATTCACCATTTTGAGACTAAGCTCACCCTCCATTTAAATCCTGGGAATACTACAAATCCAAAGTGGAGGAAGCTCAAGTGGACTTAGAGTTACAGCAACTGTTGGAGGCCGGTTTACTGATGCTTTCTAAAAGCCTGTGGGCTTCCCCACTCCTAACAATTTGGAAAAAGTATGGTGGCCACCGTGCTGCCATGGATTAATTACCGCGTCAATTCTATCACATGAAAAGATAGCTATCCTCTGCCGCGTATAGATTATTCCTTACGCTTGATGCTGGGATCCCACTATTTCTCAGCTATGGATCTTGCCAGCAGATACTGGCAAGCCAATTTGTCACCAGAGGATCGTAAAAAATTCGCTTTCATCTCAAATAAAGGACTATTTAAGACCACTAAAATGCCCTAGGGGCTATGTAACGCCCCTGCTACCTTCAAACGCGCCATAGATGGACTCTTAGGCGATGTAAATGCTCCTGTGTGCTAGTTTATGTTGACAATATTACTGTTTTTTGAGAACCTTTACAACCACTCAGATCATCTCAGGAAAGTTTTCCAGCAGTTATGGCAAGCTTTGTTAAAACTAAAGCCGTCAAAAAACTCCTTCTTTCAGAATGAAATAGATTTTATTGGGTTATAAGGTAGGTAAAACTGAAATAATTCCAATGGAATATAAGGTTATGCCATGTATAAGACGTCTCCCCTAAATTCCTACATGAAGTACAGTTTTTGGTGATAGCGGGATATTATCACCAGTTTATTCCCCACTTTGCCAAAACCTTTGCGTCTAGTATATCTATTGAAGAAAGTGATACCCTTCCAGTGGAAAGAAGAACAACAGCAGGCTTTTTACTTGCTACGCGTCTCTCTCTCACACTCTCCAGTACTTATAAATCCTAATTTTGATAAACCTTTTTTCTTTACTGATGCTAGCAATATCGCCATCAGAGACATGCTATTGCAGCATAACAACCTTAGTATACCATCATATCGCCTACTATAGCAAAACTTTAACCAAAGTCTAATGTAACTATAGCGTTACAGAATGCAAATGCTTGGCGGTACAACCTATTAAACATTTCTGACCTTATTTATATATAGTAAACATTTCACTATAATCACCAACCATGCTTCCTTGTGATGGCTACAGCAAATGAAGGACCCCAATGGGAGGTTATCCTGATGGGCGTTAAACTTTAAATCTACGATTTTTCCAAAAAATTTTGACCAAGTACAATACACCAAAACGTGGATTTCCTATCTCAGATTCCCATATTAACTTTAACTGACCCTAAAGAAGATCGACTCTATGACCTCATAATTCAATTGCAATTATGGAAGTATGAATCCCTGACCCTTCAAAAAGGAATTAGCAAAAAGATTGGCGAATCTTTAAGTCAAAAACGGCCAACTGTACAAACTTGTGTACCAAAAATGGTTGCCATATGTATGACCTAAAGCTTGAAATGATATTAAATTGGAAGGACATCAGCCAGTCGGCCATGAGGAATTTGAAAAACTTACAAGTGACTCAAGACTTAATGATACTTGGAAGGAATGCTTGTTTTAATTCAAGATGATTAGAGTCCTGACTGGTATGCAAAAGTCAAGCCAGACCTAATCCCCAATCCCAACATCCAGTGGTTCCACTTTGTGAACTCCTCCATACTATTAGCATTGATGTTATGGGAACTCTCCCTTGAGCCTCTAATGGTCATTAGTTCCTCCTTCTATCTGTAATCATTTAACTAAGTAGATCAAAGCTGTATTGCTACCATCCACTTTGGCAAAAGCTACCACGCATTCTTATATGATAGGACTATCACCCAACATTAGTGCCCTAACATAATTCTCATCAATGATGCTCAAAATTTCCGATCATCACTGGTGAATGATTTAGCCAAATTGATGAGATCCACCCAGGAATTTTCCACTCCATACCATCCTGCAACCAATGGCATGGTAAAGCGGGCGAATGGTACTCTAACTGCCACCCTCTGGAAAATGGCCACAACGAACCCTCTCCACTGGCCCTCATATTTTCTAGTGCAATTCTGGCCTATATAATAAGCTATCATCAAATAATTAAGATGTCATCCTTCCAGGCTTTTTATGTAAGAAATACATAGTTGCTTTTAAAGTTCAGGCTTGTTAGATCAAGCTCTGACTGATGTCCCTGAAGTTACTATGCAAAGCATTGCCAGCAAAATAATATGACCCCAGGATTTAGCTTCTAAGAACTTATCTACTACAACTAGTAGAGAAACAAGTCGTTTTAATGACAAACATATACCTCTGCACACCTTCCAACCAGGTGACCTATTCCTTTTCTACCACAATCTTTCAGGAAGATGTGATAACAAATTGGGCACCAACTGGTCTGAGCCCTATAAAGTCATTTATAAGTGGGGCAACAAACATTCAATTGCAGAGGTTGTTCAGGGTACTTCAGCAAATCGCAGACATAGCCTTTTTTCGTCCGTTTTCCCCCATGACAAGATCTAGAGGGGGCGTTGTTGGGATTCCTGCCCAAATCAAAGTTTAATTAAGGCAGATGACGGGAACTAAACTAATTTGTTAAAATAGCTGAAATCAGTATTGGGGTTAATCTCCTACGATTTTATAACCAGTCTCAATATTGGGGACAAATCCTGACTAATACAGTTGAGTGTTATTCTCCAAAAGCCTCCTAATCTCTGAGTTTAAACCCAATGCATGCGGCGAGCAAATCCTATCATACTGAGATGACTAGTCTTCCACAGAATCTTCAATTGGTAACAATTATATATCTTAGCTTGGACTGCTTGAAGATTGACCAGGTAGCCTCCCTTATCTCCCTTATAATTTTTATTCAAAACCAAATAAAGGTTACTATCTTTTAGCCACTTTTAAGTTAAATTGGCCTTTCTCTATCTATTTAGGAAGAAAAAATTAGGATCTATGACTCCAGGAACGTAAAATGAGGAAAGACTTTCTGGCTAAGAAAAGAAAAAACTTATAATCCAGCACCCAGGAACTTCATGTTTCCTGTCCTTAAAAATACATGGACAAGTGGTCTGAACCCCTTAGTCCTGACACAGCTGCAGAAGATAATGTTATTTAACGGATGTCAATCCTGAAGAGTTTTTGAGACATACAAGTCTTTCTTGGGATGGTCAGCTATTATTGCTGATGTTGTGCTGTGAGATGATGAGTAAGTCAAAATCCCCAAATCTGGATTGAGCCTCAATAAGTTGGCTCTCAAGCTATTGCAAACAAAACCTGTCCCTGAAGGCAATGATAAGAGATTCAATCAGGAAGAATATAGTGCACGATAATTGATGTAGATGCCTTCAGGAATTTTTCCTTTGCTTTCCAAACCTCAAGAGGTGTAACTATACCATTTATGGTCACAAGGACAAGCAAAAAATGGGGCGTCAACCAGGCAATCGATCCAGAAGACTGTAAAAGATCCTGATTGTATAGGGCCATGGAGGTCCTCTGGCAACATGTCCCCACACTCATTAGATGTTGACAATTTCTAGCATAATAAAGTCGTCTATTTCGTCTTATCTTTTCATATTCATTAATCTCTTCGCTAGTTTATAAGATTTGAGCCCATTTTCAAACTTTTACTACAATCAAGAGAACTGTTATGCCAAGATAAGTGATTCTCACTACAGGGGGTTCTAAGCTGTCAAAGTGAAAACATCTATCAAAAAATGGAGAAAAATAGCAATCGAGAAAACCAAACTGCTGAATAGTCAAGAAGCATAACTCAATTGATTAACACCTCTCAGTACAAATTACTCTCCTATAAAGCCTGATATCCTAGAGTTTGGCCCACCTTCCAGCTTATAATACCATCTATTGTAACGATTATTCTCAACTCCAATATGAGAACCTCAATGAGATCAATCAATAACTATTGAATGGCATCTACTTTGGTGGAGGATTCTTTAAAAAATATTATGCCTCTTTGGTGCCTTCCATGATGTGCAATTTATGTAGTTTAGTCCTATCACCATCAGGAGAATTGGCTTTGGGTAATGAAATCTATCTCTTAATCTTCGTCCATCTAACCATACTTCTCCTCCTACAAATATTCAGGTTGCATCATATTGTATCATGACAACTAGGGCTTACTCAAACCCTACACTCAGTAATTGTTGATTTCTATAATGCGGCCTCCTCCTTTTTCATAACAATAAGTAAACCATTGTCAATACCCAAAGGTTATTCAATGAGACTCATAACTAGATTATAGTGTTGATTTGGAATTTCGTGCTACCTTTATTATCAGCTTTGTCAAGATTTGCAACTCCTTGAGGCCAACTGAAGCTAATGTCTCAACCAGATCGAGGACCTTGTGCAGACCCTCCAGCAGCATTGCCAGGAGTTAGCCTCTCATGATATTGCCTCTAGGAGTGAATGGCCAGAAGGTCCCAAAGGTCCCCATGGGCCTCAAGGAGCTTCCTGTTTTTTTTCATACTCCTGGAAACCCTAATAACTCCTTAAACAAGGCGTTATAATGGCACTCGGTGTCTTATGAGATTGCATATATGCACTGTGGCTCAGGTGTGTAAGCTCTGAGTAGATTATGTTTCTCTTGATCCCAGAGTCTCTATTGAGGCCTTGTTGGATAAAATGGACTATTTCAGAACATTCAATAAGATCACCGATATCTGCTTCACCTAGCCCAAGCAAACCTTTCACAGGTTCAAAACACATGTGATCAACTTTGAGAGTCAGCTGCTCCTCCAGCGTGCCAAAATTCAAGCGCTGAAGAAGCAAGTTGCTCATAAAGCTTCCCTTACCACTCTAAACCGAAACTGGGATGACACCTAAGAGGACCTTGAGGCTTTAAGAGGACTGGATAACGCCCCTCAAAACTATGCGGAAACTGAGATTTATGATCCTGAACCAGTTCCTGGTGTCAACACTCTTTCCACTCCTATTATGACTAGCTTTAAGCCTAGTTTTTAGGAGAAATGTTATCTTCAGACAGAAAAGCATTGATTCCTGAATGTACGTTTACAATAGCGTAATGGAAGAGGATACAAACTGACAGAAGATAAAGCATAATCACTCCTGTCTCAATAGAACTACCGGGATTATGACTTCCCATTTAAAGGAGTGCCACACCTGGGAACAAGTCTGTACCGCCCTAATCCAGGAATTCAAAAGCAACAAAACCTTGGTCAATCAGAAGCAGGTAATCATAGTCATTTGTCTGAACAAAGTAGAGAGTCCTTTGGAGTTCATCGGCTGATTTATGCCCAAGCACAACTCTTGGTAACTACTAATCATACTACTTTGGAAGACACCATAATTGCGGTCATCTCCACTTTGGGATCCTATCCTAAGGTCCAAATGCACTTGTTCGTCCAGAAGAACAGCTCACTGGTTCATAAGATTAAGGAAGCTCTTAATGATATTCTCATCTACCTTTCACCCAAAGTTCTCTTCATCCATTTACCTAGCTGACATCAGGTTAATGTTGTTAAAACCAGAAGAATACCAGCCCCGGATGCTCCTATGACAATGGGTTCAATCATAGAACCAATAATTGTTTGTTGTGACTTGCTGAAGAGGTGGGAAAAGGATCGTCAGCATGGACCTTGGGGCAATTTATTCTGGCATTCCTACATTGACTCAAGAATTTTTAGAGACCTCTAGTTAGTCTAACGTTGTTGTACCAGAAGAAGATTCTGTACCCATTGATAACAAAGAACCTGATTATGCTTACTTTTCTTATGATGAATCTCCTAGGTTCCTAAAACTACCTCAGTAGTTTGGGAGCTTAGTTCACACATCATTCAATTCTATAAAAACCCTGTTGACGCCATTGTCAACTAATTCTTTTATGAATGTCATTTCATATAAATTAATGAGACAAATCAAAATTGCTCTGGAATTGCCCCATTACTTGGATTATGGCACAGCTGGGCCACAATGCACTTAGTCCATTGGGGTTTTTTCCTCTCTACCCATTTGCTTTAGGGAGTTTGCCATGAATACCGCCACCATTGCATTAGACAACTTGAACTATGACCTTCTCTTAAGGACTCAGGCTCCCAAGCTTAGTCTGCCATCGTGCACTATGATGGGGATTTCTATTTCTTCTGGTATCCAGGTCCCACTGGCTTTCAAAGCCTCCCACAATGCCAAGATGGATGGCAAAGCTCAGGATTGCCTTTTGGAGAATGAAAGCTAGATCAATTAGCCTAAGTATTATGTAAGGGGCTCTCGCATATAGATACCTCCTCCTGAGGTAGATAGCTAAGAATGCATGCTAATTTATTTGCTTAAGACGACCACTATACCAAAGTCCCAGGTTATTGTCAACACCCGGGTTCATATCAAGATTCCCTCTGGACAACTGCTTGAAATTTGAGGCTTGGTTAACCTGTCCATCAAGATCCTGACCTGTCCTAGAATTTTAGATCCCGCCTATGCTGGATCTATATTGGTGTTACTGTCTAATATCACTGACAAACATAAGGTAGTGGGGCCTAATACTCCAGCTGCTTATCTTTTCCTCCTTCCTGTAGAGGTCATTGATGATGTCAGTAGCTTTGGAAGTCTAAGGAATTTTGGGTTTGAATACCCCATTAGTAACTCTAGTTGACACCTCTATTAGACAGGAGCTCACCAGTGAACAACAGAGCCATATTAAGAAGAAATTGTAGAAAAATTAGACCTTTTACTCTCTTTCTGCTCGGCGTGACTTTCTGAGCAATTTATATGGTTAATAAAAAGTAAAAACTTAATCGCCTGCCATAGTTTCACTCTGATGTCATCAGATTCCCCACCGGCTGCCACAGTGTGGGGCAGCAGTGAAACTCCCCCCACCATTTTCCGTCTAACAGGAAGACACGCTCATATTGGCTCACCCAGTCTTACCAAACCCCTGGGACAATTTGTTCCTCCCAAAGATCTCGACACCCACCTCATTCAAACCCAAGTGGTGCCCCGCTGCCCCCTGGTGCTCCCTCAGAGCAACATGCATTTCATCCTTAGGGTCAAATATGGGAAACGTTTGACATACAACGACCAAGTTACTATTGAAATAGCTCAGGTGGTGATGACACCCGACTGCTTTATTGACTTCCACCCCCATAAGGGGTGTTTTGATCTCAGTTTCACTTGTAAAGCTGATGCCGCCACTATGGCAACAGTGCCCCTGGGCTTCCAGGATACACCTCACCCAACAACATAAACCCATCTCCCAGCAGACACCACCTTGGTGGTTTAGTTCGCTGGTTTGCCTACCCACCTTCCACCTAAGGTGCTCAACCAGGAGCTGATGGAAGGTTTGGCAGCCTATGGCTCCAACCCCATCTTGCAAATTGTGGTCCCAAATGGGGCCACACGCCTCGCTGGGCCTCAAGCGTATGCCACAATAAGCCCTAAAATGAACAAAATTGCCCCATCAATTCCCCCTCGCGCCGCTATCCCCTCTGCTCCAGACCATACGTTCTGGGCCCACATCAAGGGCGGACGGACGATTTGTCAGTCCTGTTTTGAGGTAGACCACTCGAAATGCAAGTGCCCATATCTAGCAGCTTCCAACAGCACTGGTAGTTCATCCGATGGCCACCAATCTGCCACCCTCCCTGCGCCAATTCCAGCACGGGGTATGATCCTGCCTCCCCCTCCCCTAAAGCCTGTTGCTTCAGCTTCACCTGAAAACACTAATCAAACCCCACCTTGCCCCAGTGTCACACATGATTCCTCAAATCAAGCGCAGGATTGGACCCCAGTTTGATCCCATGCAACACCCAACAAATTAACCACACTCAACCATACGCCAATTCCCCAATTCAATTTTTCCAAAACTATGGGATTTTAGGGATGAAATTGACAAATCAGGTAATATCATTGAAGAACCATTGTTGCAAGTTGACCAGTCATGTAATGCAAAATGGGATGCAGAATTCCTCCCTTGCTTATATGCCCCAAAGCCAAATGCTGAACCATTCCACAGCAACCACCAGCTTGCAGTAGAAGAAGCTGCCACACCAGATTGCCATCCCCTCCACAAAGCCACCGTTAAATCAGCGGCAGCACTTGCAGGAGGAATTCTACCTCATTTTATCCCTAAAAATCTTACTCCCAAAAGTAAGATTAACGTGAAACAACAACATAAAAATGTCACCGACACTATCCAGAATGTGGTAACTTTAAAACGGAATCTAAAAGCTAAGATTACCTGAACCAACATTGAAACTTTGGTAAACTACCAGACGCCCACATTAAAGCCAAAAAAGCTTTAGCTAAATATATTACTGCCATTTTTATGATTGGCAATTACTCAGAAGTACTAAGCATCAGTGATATTGAACCACATACTGCTGATGCCCCAACGCCTTTGCTATCTGCCTTGAAACGCGCCCTACTCTGGGAAGAGATAGCTGCTGCTGAAGATGAGCACCTGACCCCCCCTCCCCTTCCGCCATGGAGGGATAAGTGTCTCTGATGCTCACCTGGTTAATTGTTTTAGTTTAATGTGATTCATTCAATCGCTCATTTGAGAGTTTTGTTTGAATAGGTTAGTTATGTTATTTTTAGTTTAAGTTTTTAGTTTGGTAATGTCTGTCCCCTGGTCGGCTTACCTCAGTTAAATAAAAAATTAGACCTTTTTTCAAACTCTACTAACGATTATGGTAAAATGAGTGGCATTTTGCATCACGTGGAGACTGGGGATTCTCACCTCATTCAGTCCCATCCTTACCAAAAAATTAAAGTTAAGGAGGCTCAGATGGCTGTTGAGCTAAAGCAAATACTTGAAGCTGGACTATTGGTGCCTTTGCGTAGTCCATGGGCCTCCCCCTCCTGTTAGTAAGGACAAAGGATGGCAGCAATTGTGTGTTAATGGACTATTAACAGCTTAATCCCATTACCAAGAAGGACAGTTACCCCTTGACCAAGATCTACAACTCTTTCTGTTTGCTTGCTTGCTTGCCCATTTGCAATACTTTTCAGCTAGGGATCTCAATAGTAGATAATGGTAAGTAGAGATCGCCCCTGAAGATTAATAAAATTATGCACTTTTTAGCCAATGAGGGTCTATTTGAGCCAATGATCATTCCCCAAGGGTTTTTTGCAATGCGCCCGCCACCTTTCAAAGTGAATATGGACAGGATATTAGGGCTTGAAACTATCCTGTGTCCTCATGTACCTTGTAGATATTACTTACTTGTTGCATACCTATAATAATCATTTGGAACATCTCTGGGAAATCTTTAATCATATTAGAAAGGCTTCAATAAAGCTTAAGCCTTTGAGTGCTCCTTTTTAATCCAAAATGGAGTTCCTCAGAAACAAATTCTCAAAAAATGGTACCCAGCCCATCCTGGATAAAGTTGACGCCATTAAGAATATGTCAAGCCCTCAGAGCCTTGGGGAAAATTCAAGTATTCCAAGCATGGTGGGCTATTATTATTATTATTTTATTCCTTGGTTTGCAAACTTAGCTGATCCCCTGGTGTTGGATTTTTAATCAGTTGATATTCCTCACATTATAACAAATTAGTGTAATGATTATTTTAGGATATTTGAT
This sequence comes from Massospora cicadina, assembly GCA_022478985.1. NCBI lineage: Eukaryota > Fungi > Entomophthoromycota > Entomophthoromycetes > Entomophthorales > Entomophthoraceae > Massospora > Massospora cicadina. The sequence continues at coordinate 26,374 of JAKSZP010015125.1, forward strand.
AATTAGTTTACTAATTTTGAGAATTATTTAATGATAATAACCCCACTTTGTGCTCCACGTTTGGTTGGGTTGAGCTGTATTAATCTGAAGGTTTAATAAAGTATCAGGGATTTTCCCCAATAGGGAATTGGTGGATCTTGACACTGGCGATGGAGGCCAGGGATGTCAAGATAATTAATAATATCAATTTTGAAGGCAAACTGCTTAAACTTGACGTTGAGAGTATGGGAAATGATCCCAATAGAGTTTTAGTCAATATTAACACTGGCGGCTTATTCCAATAAATATCAAACCGTTTAATAAAAAACAAAATAAAGTCAAATCACATTTTGACTTCATGATAGTATAGGGAATAATCCCCAAAAGCATTTTGGTTAAATTTGACACCAGTGACTTATGCCGAGGATGTCAACATATATAATTAATTTGGATTATAACAAATCAAGGATTGACATAATCATGGACATTTGAGGATGATGAGTATTACCGGTGGAGTGCTGATTATTGCTAAGCAGGAGAATTACCAGTGAGTGCTGATGATATTGTCAATAAATTCCAATGATGTAGACAGACAAGAAATTCCTATAAATAGTTTGATCTCCCTTATAATAAAATATCTTATCTTTTGTTTGCCTACCTATAATAAGTTATCAGTAGACAGAGTTTAGCTTAGCTTTAAAGGTGGGACAGAAGATCCTCAGGGTTATCTAGTACTAAAAAAAAAGATCCTCAGGGTTAGGTGCTGGGTTAAAATACCTGGAGTGGTCAGCGCAACTAACATATAACCTTGAACTAGATAGAAACCCTTTGGAAACTTTCTACAACAAGTAGCAACAATGATGAACTGGAAGAATTGAATGGGAGAAACCCCAAGAGAGCCAATAGAGGCCACTGAACCACAATTTTTGGACAAGTCCCAGGAGAGTACCTCTGATACATAAAGAGTGGTCAAGTCTCATAATGAGAAGTATTTAGTTTGCTACTGGTGGGTTGCCCTGCAAATTTACAGAGAAAGGTTGCCAATGATGGTGAAAGAGCAAGGGCCAGCATTCTTCATACTGTTTGGCCTGGCACACTAATAAAGTTAACTATCATTATGAAGAAAATTCTCAACACCTTGTCTACCTCATACAAAAGAATTTGCTTTTCAAGTGGCAGCCTATACAAGGACAGGCGTTTAATGCTTTTTGGACCACTACTTGTACTAAGCCTATTTTAGAAATCCACTTACAATTAACCTTTTTTACAACTGACGCTAGTTATGTCACTGTTGGGGACATCCTATCTCATCACGATGAAGATCAGGTTGATCACCCTGTGGCTTACTTCAGCAAGGCCCTGAGCAAGGTAAAATGAAATTATAGTGTTGCTTGGTGAGGGTTTCTGGCTGGTTTATTGGCAATCAAGCATTTCTGGTCCTACTATATGGCACCCATTTCACCATTACCACTGACCATTCCTCACTTTGATGGCTGCAGCAGATAAAAAACCCAGATGGCTGGTTTTTCAAGATGGGCCCTAAGGCTGCAGAATACGATTTTACTATTGTTGATTGCACAAGAGCAATTTGTCGGAATGTTGGTCTCTTGAGGATTCTGGTACTCACTTCCCTGACACCGAAAAAAAACTGACTAAATGATTTAATTGGCCATCTTGAGAGATGGGAGTTGAAGACTCCTGAAATTCAAGCCAAGCTCAAAAAATGCCCCAAAGACACTCAAATTAAACAGGGAATGCTGTATAAAATCAATAAATAAATAAATAGCTCATTTACTCACACCCTTCTTCCCAAACTAGTGTTATATAAAAGAACATGTGATCATGGGACATGGGGCAGTGAAAAAACCCATGAATGGCTGAAGAAACAATGCTACTGGGATCAGATGTTTGAGACCATCCAAGAAGTTCTAGAGTCTTTTATGGTTTTTCAATACCAGGATCAGGATAGTCCCAACATCAGCATTCATCAGGCTCTGTTAGGCATCGAATGTCATTAGCATCAATGTAGTGGGCCATCTGACTACCTGTTTACAAGGCCATAAATATATCCTATTAGGTGTGGACCCTTTGAAAAAATGAGTCAAAGCAATTTCCATTCCCTCTGCCACCGCAAAAGCCACAACCTTATTCCTTATTGAATTCATTTACACCCAGCACAGATGTTTACAAACTTTACTTCTGGACAATGGTCTAAATTTCACCTTACAGTTAGTCTAAGAACAAACTCTATTTTGGAACTAACCTTTTCACCGCCCCTTATAACCCCTCAACTAATGGGCAAGTAGAACTTGCTAACTGAACCTTTGTCTCTATTCTAAAAGATGGCCACCTCTGACCCTACTCGCTGGAACCTTTACTTAGCCAGAGCCTTGCTCGCTTGAAATTAAACTACCACTGAATCATCAGGATGTCTGCCTTTAAAGATCTATATGGGCGTGTCCCCGACTATTAAGTAGCGTTCAAACCTACTTATTACCTCTATGCCTGTTAACTATGATTTGATCATGAGAGCCTTAGCCAATTAAATTGTCTGGCTTCAAGACCTAGCCATGCAAGGCATTATTACTACCACAGAAAGGGAGACATCCTGATTTAATGTAAGCTGAACCTCCATACCCATTTTTTAGTTAGTTGACCACATTCTATTTTTATCACCATTGATTTGGAGGTCAACAGAAAAAGTCTGACGACATTTAGACCAGAACTTACAAGGCCATTTATAAGGTGACCTCTGAGTACTACATTGCTAATGTCAATTGTAAGGGCTCCCACTATGTCCATTATATTGGACCAGATGATACACCCCTTCTGATTGAGGAAGGGGATGAAGCCCTGTGAATTATTGCTGGAAAAGAAAGCGGATATATGGCATTGCCTTAATAAACGTTAGTTATTTAGTGCCCCATCTTAATTTTTATGATCGTCTGAAAAAGGGGAAAGGTTGATTCCACTACAAAACTAATTGAGCCAAAATTTACATCAAGGAAATTGGGATGATTTGTGATGAAATCTGAGTTCAAACTAGCAGATTAAAACTAAATCTTTGGCAAGGGCGCAAATATCAAGTTCAATCCAGCAGAAAACCTGCGAATGGTTGAAAAGATCTTATTTAAAATATTGTGACTGATGCAAAGATGCCGAAGCCCCAAAAATATAAGAAGTTCTAAGAACAAACTTCAAATGGGGCCACCTGCATTTTGTAACCCATTATAAAGTGCAAAAGTCCCAGTGCCCTAGAGAAGACTTGTGTGTCCTTTCATCAGAAATCTTCTGCAATTCCCATTCCTCAATTCCTCAAAATTATAAAACCCCAGCGTTCTGCTAATGGTATAGTGCTGGGTTATTTCATTATATCTTTAATATTATTGTTAATTTCTCCCAAGAAAACTTTTATACTTATAAATTTCTATAGACCGTGGCCTTCCTGAAGAAACCACTCCAACCAATGTAAGTTCCATGCTTCATTAGTTCCAGTGATGGTCATGGCCATCTCTCTGGTGATTACAGAAATATCTTCCCTCACAAAGAAAACCTCATAAATCATTACCTAAGAGGGTCATACGCTCCATCTGAGCAAGAAAATATGCATTCAGATTATCAGTACAAGTTGAATGACCAATGATTTGATTTAATCTTCCATAATTATGAAGGAAACAAAAATACTTATCTGGTGGACACATATATGGAAAGAACTGATGAGATCAAGCCTTACAAGATGTTTGATGCTCCCCGCTATCAAATGAATGTCCAGATGCTTAGGGATCAGCCCTAAAATAACTAAGGGATGGATGTAACAGCCACCCCCACCCAATCAACTGAATTGGGCTTCGGTGCTTTAAGCGTGATTAAGATTATTGCTAGCGCTCAGCCTAGGGGTCAGAATGGGGATGATGTTCATTGATCAATATTTCTACATCTTTCTCCCCATGGATCTTTAAAGTAATCGAGGTGAGTCAAACTTGGGACAAATATACCACTCCAAGATTTATTTTATAGCCAGTACAGGTTTTGAACATGTGCTTAACAAAACCTGCACTAGAGTGGAAGCAGGAATTACCCTGCCAGTCTAACCACCTTTTCTCCCCATGGACCTTATTCACAAATTATCAGAATGGCGATGCCATGCAGACTGTAGATGCTGTCATGGATTTTGGAGTACCCTCAATGGAAGCCAAGTTTTTCCTTGACACGTTAGTTGTCTGACATTAATCAGGGAACAGTGGTAAACTGAGTACATGGCTAATTTCTATGTCCTATACCCCCTCTGACAGGGTCTTGAGGAGTTATTGGCAGGATTTGAGATGATGAGTGAGTTAAACACCCCATTTCAGAATGGAGCCTCAATAATTCAGCCCTTGAGCTATCCAAACAAAAACTGTCACTGAGGCACCAATGAGAGCTTTAGTAAGGAAGCATCACACACTTGAGAATTTTTGGAGATGCCTTCATAAATTCTATCTCTGCTTCCTGAACCGTGAGAGGTGCAATCCCCACCATTGCAGTCATGAAGACGATGCAGAAAAATGATGGCGTTGACCAGGTAGTTGATTTGAAAGGCTGTAAGAGATCTTTATTGTACAGGACCATGTGGTCCCCTAGGCACCAAGTGCTCACACATCCTATAGATATTGAGGCTTTATAAATTCATTAGGTAGTCTATTTTTGCCCCATCGTTTTGTCTTCATTGACCTCTACTGTTTACAGCTTTGAGTCCGTTTTTAACCTTTGGCTACAGTCAAGAGAAGTGTTACGCTGAGGACAATTTTAAAAGATTTTAATGGAATAGAGAAATCCTTATTTCACCTGCAGAAGGATATAAAGAAAGGATATATTCGGGATAAAGAGTCCATGAAGCTGCTTAATGAGCCAAGAAAACAACTTATGACTAGTCCTGTTCTGAAATACCCAAATTAAATTGATAGTATATTTCAGACTGATGTCTTATTAATGGTGATCAGCGCCCTTGTAAGTCATGTAAACAACAATGGGGAAGAGCATTCAGTGGCATATGTGAGCAAAACATTGACGCCAGCAGAAGGGAACTACACCATGACAGAGTGAATGTGCCTCACAATGATATATGCCTTACTATCTTGAGTGTACATACACGGGACACACTTCAACGTTGTGACCAACCATTAATCTATACGCTTGTTGCACAATCTTAAGGAATCAGAAAGGAGACTGGTTTGATGGGTTTTGAAACTTCAAGAATACAATTTGTAATTATACAGCAAGCAGGGGCAGCACATCAGAATGCCAATAGACTTTTGAAATTAACTGACATAAAAGTCATGTACCATCAAGCGGATGAATTATTCCAAAATATGTTTGAAAGGAATTAGGGATAAACCTCAGGAGATTTAAAACGCGCTGAAGAAAGCAATGGAAAATTCTCAGATGAAAAATGGACAGCTGTACAAGTTTATTTTAAAAAATGGTACATATTCCCTAAAACTGTTAAAACAAGCAGTAATTATTCAAGCTACACACAAAGTTGTAGGGGATGGAGGCCTAAAATCAATGGACCATCTATGCCAGTAATATTAATGGAAATTAATTATGACGCAGCAGATTATATATCCTGTTGAGTGAAATGACATCTCCACAAGCCACGCATAAATGTGGCGGGATACTGGCTAGTACTCCATGGGTTTACTTGGCACTTGGTGTCAATAGATGTGATGGGACCCTTGAGTGTTATTACTAAGGAGTAAAGTACATCAAAGCCACAATATACTATCTGACTAGATGGATCAAGAGAAAGGCCTTGAGCAAAGTAGATGCTAAAAACACGGTGATATTCATATTGGACCAAATGGTGTACCATTATGGATGCCTTCAAGTATTATTAAGTGATGATGAAACCAACTTTACATCATATGTGATCCCAAGACTGAATGAACTAATGGGAATATAAGGATTAGTGTCCATTACTTACCATTTAGAAATAAATGGAATGGTAGAAAGAGTTTCCGGGTCTCTAGCCATGATGCTATGAAAATTGGTAGCAGGAAAACCTAAACTTGAGGTCTTATGTCAGTTCAGTTACCTTTGCATATAACACTAGTTATTATATGGTGCTAGGGAAAATGCTGTTCAAACTCTTATATCAATGAAAAGCATCAATGCTGCCTTTTTATTCAGCAGCGGAATCAGCTTTGGTGATAAGTGAAGAGATTCTTAAACCAGCTGTAAAATATTATAATCTATTGTAATCACAGGCTTTTGGCACAACATTGAAGAGAAAATAAGAGCAAATAAGATTTATGTAAAAAAATTGACCAGCGCTGAAAGGGTACCATGTGGGAGATAAGGTAGTCTATTGCAATACATATAGATTTGAAGGAAGAGAAAAAATTGGACTCCCTATGGTCAGGTCCATTTGAGATTATTACTAAGATGATGAGAGATGCCTATATGATAAAGAACATTGCGGATGGTATTATAGTGAACAGTGTCTACACTAAATACTTCTAAGTATAGAATTAAGTAGAAAAATTAATATTATTATGATATAAGATAAAAAAACATAGAGAAAACGTATAAAAATATGTAAAACATATAAAAAAGTGTTTATTTATAAGCAAATATTCCTTGAGGAAAAAAATAAAAAACCAAAAAAATCATTAAATAATATTTGTTTTTATTGCCACGATCTAGAGGATCTAGTGGAGATCCCACCTTTCATTGTCTAGTGTGGATAAGGGGTATGAACTACTATGAGAGTATTAATAAAGTATGATGAAGCCAAAGAAGACCATGTATATTGTCAGGATTAGCTCACGTTGAAATTCGATCTGTCATGAAGAGGCATGAGAAAGGAGAGTAAGATGATCCACTCTGATAGAAAATTGAGAGCTCATGCCTAGGTGAGTACAGGAACTAAGGAATCAGTGGAGCTTACTAAGAGTATATAAAAGATGAGGAGTTGTAGAAGCCTGTACTGGGTATCACAGGTAAATTATTTCATATTGACAGTGAGAACAACTAGAATAATCCTAGCACAGCATGAAGCATTTAGGAACTGTTCTCTGAGGAGGTGGCAGAGAGTAGGAACTAAAGAAGAGGAGCCGTGTTGCTGAGAATGGCATGAGATGCATTGAGTGTGGACCAGACCAAGCTCCGCTGTTGTTAAGTTAGCTTTGATGGCCAAAGTGTGACCATGGCCTGGGGCAGCATCCCTTTTTAAATTCCTATCTTTCACTGGATAATATATTCAATCGGAAGGATATGTTGGGATTTTAGTATGCCATATTACCCTGCTTTAAAAATATAATATACTTGCTTGCCCACTAGGGCGAGAACCTTTAAAGGATGTTGGAATTATTATTTTTGAATGATAACTATTGTTTGATGAAATCCCTTAACTTATATTGGCTAATTACCAGGATTTGATTCCGCTGGATTAATAGTGTTTTTTTGGGATGATTACTGATATTGTATTTACTATAATGTTTTGATAATCATTTTAATAATGCAATATATTTATATTAGTCAATTAGAGTTTGTCACTTAATGAATCAGTGATTTATGGTTAGTTGCTGAAATGTTGACAATGCTTCTGGTAGCAACTTGCAGGTTAACCTTTTAAGTAATGCAACCTGCTGATAATGGATATAGGTATCATTATCTAGATAGGTTAGTCTAATAAGAGAAATCTACTGAGGTTGTTCAACAATGTATGACACTTTTGTCAATTCAACCAGAAGGGGTCATATTTCTTGCTGGCATTGGAATCTGATTAAATAGATGTGTAAGGACCTCATAAAGTGCAACTTCAGAGGGCTTATACATTGTCAACGGCTGCCATTTTCAAATGAGGCGCCTGTCAAAAAGAGTGTCTATAGCTCTCCAGTTCCCAGCGAGATGGTGCGCGGTGCACAGCCACAACGCCAGGGAACTATTCGTCAGTATTATGGGGAGCATAGGCCCGTAGAGGGCGCTAGAGCCATATAACATAGGTCAAGGGTGTTCAATGTTTTATGTATTAATAAATAGTGAACAAACAACAAGACTTGGGTGGACCCCAAAGAGGAGTCCATATCCAAGCAGTGCTCTGGGCTGGAGGGCTTGGGTGCCTCGGTCTGGAGGGGACTAGGGCGGCCCAGCGGTGCACCAGATGTGATCATTATTTTGTGCAAACAAAATGGATGATGTAAAGGACCTCTTCAAAGAGGTCTGCACACAGGTTCTCCCAAATTAACATAAGAAATGGAAACTAAGGTATTTTATTAATAGTAAGATGACCGACAAGTAAAGTTGGTCTTGAGAACCATACTTCAAACATGGGGAAGCGGGTTGTCAATTGGGGAAAATGGAATTAAGCCTAAATTAACCATTCAGTGCATCCCACCATCAGCCAGGGTACTGTAGCTCGAGATGAAATGAACTTGAGTGATTGATTGTAAGATAAGCTGTCCTGATTTGACAATGGTATAAATTGAATGGGTTTTGAACCCCCATTCTCCAAGCAACTGAATTGAACCATTGTTGATTAGAAGGTAACTCGTCTGTTTTAACACCATTGCCATAACATATGGCTGGGCATCTTGCACTTCCCCTGAACAAGCTTGGGAATATCTGGCCTGCAACCAGCGCTGGACCAAGGTGTGCCTTAAGTCAAGGATGTCCTGTAGCTTGACTGTTTTGACTCTTGACGCCCAGCCTTGACTCGGTGGTTGGCTCCCTCAATAAAGTTATATAAGCATGACATTAACCTCTCCTCTTTTTCAGGCTACACCCTTTCCCCCTTCAGGGGCATTCGCCAAGGAAAAAGTTTTTGTGAGCAGGGGCCAACTTCATGGCATTGATGTATTGCTTGGACTTAGATCCTGAAGCCTCAGAAAAACGCTGGTGGGATTCAATTAGATATTGGGAATGGGTGCAGTCACATGCTGAGATCTAACTGTTCCCGCTAAATCAAATCTCTTCCAGGATACAAGATACTTGAGTCTTCTTCTTACCTGGCGGGATGCTACAATTTCCTCCACTTCCCACTCCAGTGCCCCATCCACAAGATAAGCCTCAGGAGTCTCTGGTGGGGGCCCTCAAACAACGTAAGCTTGCTTTCATAGAAGACTGAAAAGATTCAAAATGAGGGGGGAGATCCAACTGGTATGAGGTGTGGCCCACCTTTTTGACAAAGTGATGAGGCCCAATCCTCTTTGTTACCAGTTTTTTGCATGTTTGCTTGATTTAATTTTAGCATTCAGCATCACGAGATCTCCTTCCTTGTACGCAAGTTTACTTGTCTCTTACCATCAGCAAACTCCTTGTAAGCCTGCATGGACGCATCTAAATTCATAATCACCCCTTGGTGTACTTTCATGATCATTTTGGCAAAGTCCACTACCGCTTCCACCTTGGATCCACAACTGGGCTCCATGTTTAGGGCGGGATTGGAGCCATAGTTGGCAAAGATGGGGGAACAACTGATTGATTCGTGTTGGGCGTTGTTATAACTGAATTGGGCCATGAGGAGATGGTAAACCCAATCTGAATGATCTGAGGTGGTGTAACACTGCAGGAACTATTCTAGGCACTGGTTCACTCGTTCAGTCTGCCCATCTAATTGAGGTGATAGGCAGTTGAATGGAAGGGGAGAATATGAAGAGTCTTACACAACTTTCCTAAAAGATGGAGTTAAATTGGGGTCCACGATTGCTAATTATTTCTCAGGGGACCCTGTGAAGAGAAAACACATGAATGACGAAGAGCCTAGCCATCTCAGCCGCGGTAACCATGGTTCTGCAGTGAATAAAGTGGTCAAACTTCGTAAAAACGGTTCACGCTACCATGATGGCCTTATAGCCATCAGATACAGGCAATTCCATAATAAAATCCACCAATAAAGAAGTCCAAGATCTTTCAGCTTTTTGAACTGGTACCAAAAACTCCACTAGTGGCTGGTGATTTAGCTTCATTTAGTTCCGGACTAGGAACTCTTTACAATATCTGCCTACCTGTACGTCTAACCCCTTTCAATTGTAAGTGCGGCAATAGAGCTCCATAGTCTTTGCCCTCCCAGGATGGCCAATGGTGATTCCGTCATGATGGTCCCAGATAATTTCCAGGCGAGGTGGTCTGGCGAGAACCCATAGGCACCCCTGAAATCACACCATCTCATCCTTCACATGATAACTCCTGGTAATGTCTTCCTGATAGAACACGCTCTTAGCAAGGACCATAGTATATTAGCCAATAACGGCTGAGAAAGGACTACCTTTCTGAACATACGGTATTCCTTCACATTTTCTAGAGGATCAGCGCTGGCCCGTGGCTGAGGGAGAGAGAAATTGAGACACAATCTTACCTGGCGGAATCATCAAATGGGTATTATGCACCTCTACCTTCTTAGGATAGGGAGCTAGTGAAGGGTTGCAGCTCAAAGCATCCGACAAACCATTCTCCTTGCCCTTGATAAAATCCTAGGAAAACACAAATTGGGCTAGGGTCTCATGCCAGTGGGGTTGCCATGGGGTCAAGACATGAGGTGCGCGGTAGTACAATAAGGCACAGTGATATGTACACATGTGGAATGGTTGAGATGAGCCATGTAAGTGATGACGCCAATAGTAGTGCCCCAACCACTGCCAATAACTCTTTGTCATAAACAGAGTAGCTTAGCTCAGGCAAGGACATCTTATGAGAAAAATATCCCACAGGATGCTCTATCCCATCCTTGCCTACTTGTATTAAGTCAGCTGCTATGGCGAAGTTGAAGGCATCAAAAGACACGATGAATTCCTTTTCAGGATCTACATGGCGAAGGATAAACGTGGACAAAAGGGTGCACTTTACTGCTTGGAAGGCATCCTGAAAAATGGGGGACCACTGGAGCACTTTACCTCCACTCGTCTTATACAAGGGCGACGCCACTTTAATAAAATTTGGTGTAAATTTCTTAAGGAACATACACACGTCCCTAAAGAACTCCTCATTTACTTAACTGAAGTTGTGGTGGGCCATTCACAAATCGCCTCCTTTTTGTCTATAGTTATCATAAGCCCTTGGTCAAACATGACGTTGCTGAGGAAGTTGACTCGAGGCTTGAAGAACTCATACTTACTAATTTTTAACGTAAGGTCAGCTGCCCTCAAATGCTCCACCGCCTACTAAAGGTGTACTGCATGGACTCACTATCAGGGGAGAATACCAGAAAATCATCAATGTAAGCTACCGCGCATACCCCATTAGATTCCATAAGCCACATCAATATGGCGTTGAAAGATAACAGGGGCATTTTTAAGCCCAAAGGGCTTAACCTGAGATTTGAAAATTTCTTTTCTGGTATGGAATGCGATTAGACACTCCTGGCCCTTCTTTATCCAGATCTTATTGAACGCGTTTTGATAAATCCAATTTTGAGAAGAATTTTGCCTTCTCCACATAGAGTAAAATCTGTGAGTCCAGTGGGATGGGATTCAAGTCTGGTACTGTGACGTTGTTGAATTTCCCATAGTCTACGCATGGGCATAAGGTATCATCAGCCTTCTCAACAAAGAGAAGTGAGGAGAATACTTGGGAGGTACGCAGAAATGTTGCGCCTTTTGATAATTGCTTCTTAACTCACGCATCTAAAGCCGCTTCCCATACAGCAAAGGGTAAATGAGAGAAGATATATGCGCCAGTTCACCTGTGAGCATGAACTCGCAATCAAAGTCTGAATGAGCCAGTAGTACATCAGCTGAAGATGCATCAAATGAAGATTTCAGCCCCTCCAGATAGGAAGGTAAGGATACCTCCAGAGTGGGCTTCAGCAATGGAGAAAGACTGAGAGTGTGTATATATTGGCCAGTGGGGTAGATCGACCTGTAAGTTTCATCCAAAGGAACAACTGGTTCATGACCATTCTTTAACGTTAAGGACAAGGTATTGTATTTCAAGTTGGTTCTGACGTCAAACTTTCTCCACAACTCTACACCCAAAATTATGGGATACATGAGGTTTTTGATATCTTGGAAGCGGTCAGCCAAATGGTATCTGCCGTCTTGATAATTTTACTAAGCCCAGAACTTTCAGCGTGGGAATACCTTGGGAAGCCCCTCCCCTAACCATACCACCCAGCAAGTAAATTAGCTCAAGATAGTCGGCTAATTCCTGGTCAATAAAATTATCAGAGGCACCATTATCCACCAAAATATTTCTGCTGATTTTCCCTAAAGGGGATGAAATGGTAGCAGTCAACAAAAAATATCTGAAATGGTCTTTATATGTATCATAAAACGCCAATGTTTTACCATAAAAATCTTCTACAGGCATAAGCATGCCTTAGGGTATGTTTCCGCATCATAGAATGGATAGGGATAGTTGGCCACTCTTACTACTGAGACCACATATCCCACCATATCTTCATAAATTGCATAAACATTTTTTGTATTGCAAAAGTAATTCCTTTTCACCCGCCTGTGTTCTGCGGATCATGGTAGGGGTCAAGCGTGGGTCCTCTGGGGTGATTTGGTATACTTGAATGAATTCCATATCTGAGTTATAAGAGAAGATATATAGCTCAGTTGTATATATGAAAATGTCATTATAAAACACATTTTGGGCTGCAAATGACCCCATAGCCAATTCAGTCAATGGGTTGTACGATGTTATCCAAGGCCATCACCACTAGGCACTCTATCAATGATACCACCTGCACTGTCCAAATGCGATTCCAAAGAAAGATCAAATCATTTGTGTCAATTTTATGAAAATTGGTGGAAATTTGGGGAATCACGACTTTTAGATTGAAAAGTGACCGTACCCACCATGTACAAGCAAGAAAGGTGGGTACTTCCCAGTCAGAAGCAGCAAGAATAATGCCAAGATTCTCCAAAATTTGGTAAAATGAGAAAACGGAGATGAGCGACATCGCAGCTGTTGTGACAGACAGGGTCCCTGAACACTGCCACAAAGCAGTTAGGCAAGAGAGTTCAGGTAAGTGCCCACAATCAGGATGACCCTGCCGTGGAAATGTCCCTAATCTGACCATGTGAAAGCACTCAACTTTAAAATTTTGTTCCACAGCCAGAACTATGCTGGCGCCAAGTAAGAAAGTCTGTCCTCCAGAAAGCGCATATAAAGACTCTATAGCCTAGTCAAAGTCTGAGCTGTGGTCCATGTTCAGTCTCCCTTATGTACTTAATAAAGATGATTTTCCAATCTTAAAAAATTTTTGGATTTTCAAGTTTATTTTATATTATAGAAGATGAAACTGCTTTACGCAACTTTGTCAGTTCAAATTTATACTGAGCTTAGGGAGAAGAGTTGGTCTTGTTCTCCATGGAGTCCGCAGGCAACTTCTTGATGACAGGCATAACCTGAGGATCTAGATACTCATTTTCTTTGTTGAGACCCAATCCAGAACTAGGATCAGATACCTTCGCAGTTGCAGAAACTTTTCCACATTTATTATTTCTCTTCAAATTATTTTCAAAGCCTGAGCCTCTTCCTAAGTCCATATCTCTATTTTATATTAGTTAAAAGGGATTTGACAGCCTCTGATTCGCCCAATAGCCATTTCTGAGAGGCTTGTTCAGTCCCAACTGATGTGGCGGCATCTGGGTGGCTAGAGCGCCATTTATGAGGGTTTTCATCCTTGTCGCCCTTTTTAGTTATATTGTGGTTGGCGGCATCTGGTTGGCCAGAGCTTCATTTTTGAGGATCTGCTCCCTCGTTGCCATATGTGGTAATATTGTATTTGGCAGCATCTGGTTGTCCAGAGCGCCATTTAAAAGTATTTCCTTCCTCATCAACCTTGTTATATTGTTTAAATCTTATTTTGAAGCATCTGATTCGTCATATTGCCATTTACAAGAAACATAATGATTGTTCCCATAACCCTTGGCCTCAATCATTGCACTAGGGAAGATTAGAGCAATGTGGCGGTCAGGCTATGCCTTGAAAGTTACATCACCCCCCCAGATGAGAGCCTCCTTCAACTCCAGAACTCCTCCACCTTCTGTGGGCAGTTGCTGCAGTTGACAGCAGTCTGCCAAGTGGACTCTGCCACCAGGTAGCCCACCCACTTTATAAGATACCAACGCTTCTTATGTGAAATCTTCGTGTCCAGGATTTCCTCCACCTCATACTCAGCCTCTCCTGGGTTTCCCGAGTGGACAGGCTCCAGTTTCTCTGGGAGAGGACCTTCTATCTTCAGTTGTGAAACATGCATTACCAGATGCGTGCAAGATCTCTCAGGAAACTCCAGTCTGTAAGCTACTTCGTTCACTTGGTAGAGGACCTTGAATGGGCCCATGGCGATTTGTCAAATTTCCTGCAGCTAGCGGGAATGAATAGTGTTTCACATTAATCATCACCAGGTCATCTTCCTTTAGCACTGGGGCCTTGGATTGGTGAGCGTTGACCTTCTTCATTTGCGCCTCTATCACTTTCATTAAATTCACATGTAGGGTTTTCAAGTTTTCCCTCATCTCTGATGCCAGAATGTTTGCCGCTGGGCTTTGACCTCTGGGGTGGTTTTCCACCATCTCTTGGTGGAACCCGTAGTTCGCCATGAAGGGCGACATTCCTGTTGATGAGTGTGCTAGATTATTATAAGCAGATTGGGATAATTTCAGCCAGTTCGTCCAGCTTTCCTGTTGGGTGGTCATATAGCATCGCAGATACTGCTCAAGATCTTGATTAACTCATTCTGTTTGGCCATCCAATTGAGGGTGGTAGGCCGATGATCTGCACGGTTTGATCTGAAGATTTTCAAGTAGGTGTTGCCAGAATTGTGCAATATATTGTGGGCCTCTATCTGACACTATCTCCTCCAGGAGGCCATGGCGAGAAAATACCTCATTCATAAAGATCTCCTCCATGCCCTTTGCTGTGATTTTGAAGGCATACGGAAGAATATCACGTACTTGGTCATTCTGTCCACTACCACCATTACAGCATCATACCCCTTCAATCTTAGAAATCCCATTATAAAATCCACACTTAGTGAGGAACACGGTTTTTCTGCGATCTGAAATGGTTTTAGTTTCCCCAAAGTCTTCTTCCTAGCATGCTTGGATTGGATGCAAATTATGCATTTTATGATGTACTTCCTCACAGTGCTTGACATCCTCAGCCATGAGTAACTTCAAGCCAAAAGCTCTATTGTTTTCTCATTCCCCAGGTGTACCACCAAGGTTTGGTCATGGAATGCGCTTATCGCCTCCTCCTGTAGCTCACGGCTGGGCAGCCATGGGCGCCCTTTGTGGAGGATGAGGCCCTTCTTTTTTAAGAAATTCTTATAATGTTTATTCTCCACCCCCTCTTCCAGGTCCTTCCAGAGTGTGGCCCCATATTCTGAGCTTCGCTTGGCGTCTCAGAGCTTGTTCATCAGTTTGTAGGTGACATTTTGGATGACAAAGAACACGTTTGGGGCAACATAATGGCTATGTTGTAGGCATCCAGCTCCCCCTTTGGGAAGGCTTTTCCCATGTCCCTGCTTAGGAGATCTGGAATGAAGTTGCTCTTCCCTGGCTTGTACACAATCTTGAAATCATACAGCGCCAGCTCAAGATGCCACCTGGTCTGGCGCTGATTCATACACTTTGAGCTCTTATAAAATTCAAGGGCGCGGTGGTCCGTTTTGATAGTAAAAGGGTGTCTGGCGTACATTAGGTGATGCTGTTATTCTTCCAGAGCTAATACTATTTCTAGGAGCTCCTTTTCATACACAGGGTAATTTTGTCTCAGCGAGTATCGTTTTCCTGCTAAAATAGCCTACAGGGTAGTCTACCCCATCTTCCCCATCCTGCAGCAGAACCACCCAATATCGAAGTTTGAGGCGTCAGTTTCCACTATAAAAGGGCGATTGGCGTCAGGATGGGCGAGTACTGGTGCCTTCATGAGGCTCTCCTTGATGACTTGTAAAGATTTTTCCTCCTCTTCTCTCCAATGGAACAACACCTGCCCAGTCAGATAGGTTAAGGGTGCCGCCATTTTTGGAGAGGTCTTTTGCAAACCTTATCAAGAAATTCACTACGCCCAGAAAGCTTCTAGCGCCTGTTCTATCTTTAGGGGCCGGACACTCCCTCACTGCCTTCAACTTGTCAGTCCATATGGCAGTTTCCCTTTTTGAAGACTACAATTCCCCTAAGAAGGAGACAGAAGTTTTTGTAGAGTTTAAATTTTGATGGATTCAAGAGGAGGTTCGCCTTATTGAAGGTCTCCAGCATGTTCAGCACATCGCCTTTGTGATCCTCTTTGGTCTTGGAGAACACTAGGATATCATCCATGTATGCCATACAACAATTCCCAATTAGGTTTCCTAAAACATTGTCTATGGTACGTTGGAATACTGCTGGGGCGTTCTTAAGGCCGAAGGGCATAACTTGTATTCATACACCCCCAAGTAAAACTTGAAGGCCATATACTGTTATTGCTCTGCGATTACAGGAACTTGGTTGAACGCATTGACCAGGTCCAGCTTGGTGAAAACCTAACTCCCTGAGATCATCTGATTGATGGTCTCCATCAATGGAATGGAGTAGGGGTTGGACTCAGTTATTGCGTTCAGCCTCTGG
>JAKSZP010015126.1:0-42785 GCA_022478985.1 Massospora cicadina
CAAAGATGACACCATCCGCCACTCTTGCCATCTCTCCTCCAGACGCTCACGAGCCAAATCAGCAGTTATCTCGCGCGCTCTGGCAGAATTGGCACACTTGGAGTCCAACACCCCAGTTACAGGATACAGCTCTGCATGGGGACGGAAGTGGGCGGAGGCAGCTGCCCACCTCAACGCACTTGAAAGACAACACAAACATTAGGTTTGTGTTCAGTACAGGGCCACACGCATCACAAAAGGTGACAAGTGCACCGCACATTTGTTTAAAAAAAATTTTGCACCACGCCAGAGCGTGGCCTGCACACAGGTTCAAAGATCAGATATTCTATTGCAGATACACTGGCTGAAGTGGCAATCAAAATGCAACAGTATTACTCCGAGTTATACCAATCTGACCAATTCAACTGGCCAAAATGGTGGAATTTCTTGACCGAGCCCACATCTGCTCTATTTTCTGATACCTGAAAATAATGAATTTGATTACTCTGAATGAATTATGGACAGTCATTCGTGGTGCACCAAACCGAAAATTCCCAGGCCCAGATGGCATTCCATATAAGTTCTACAAAAAATATTTCAAATATATATTCCTATTGCTGCTCGCCTCACTTAACCAAAGCCTGATGGAAACGCGCCTCCTACCAGGAGGACATGAAGCCTTCACTGTCACACTCTTCAAGAAAAAGGATAAGCTAGACTTAGCCAACTGGCGCCCCATTTCTCTAACAAACATAGACACCAAAAATTTAAAAAAAATCATGGCTAACCATTTAGAAACTGTAGCATCAGCCACCATCTCCCCAGAACAATTTGGTTTCATCCCCAGAAGGTTGATTTGGGATAACGTGCACTCTGTGGCTAATGTATGTCAGTCCACAGCCTCTGGGGCACTTGTATTCTTGGACCAACAAAAGGCCTATGACAGAGTAAACTGCGAATACCTCAGGGCCTGCCTCCATCAATTCCGCCTACCCCCTCGCTTCATCAACTGGGTAATGCTGCTCACGGAATCTGCAACAATGGCAGTGCGTGGCCCTGGCTTCCTAACGGAAGTAGTCCGCCCTCAAAGGGGCTTGCGACAAGGGGACCCCCTCAGCCCACTCTTATACAACTTCAGCCTTGACCCACTACTGCGAAATGAAAATGCTCAAATCACTGGGGTCCATGTGCCAGGCCAAGCCCCAGTCAAGATAATGGCGTTTGCAGATGATTGTGTGGTTGGGGTGTCTAATAATCAAGATGCACGCATGCTTGAATTTCTCATCCAGGAGTATTCCCAGGTAAGCAACGCGGCACTGAACGCTTCCAAAACCGAGATCACCCTTCTTTGGTCAATTTCAGAACTGCTGGACCCTAGCAATTACTTCCCAACCCGGCCCATCTGCTCGCCCACGTCCTCGCCCTACTAATTCAAAACACACCGCCCCACTGGTGCTCCCCTTCATGCCACGTCCTACCATAGGACCAGTACGCCATCTGAGCGTGTGGATGGAGGCAGGCAGATACGCGTCAGCAGTAATGGAGTGCCATATTCTGGATAACGTGACAAAGCGAATCGCCTCTCTCAGAGCCCACCCTACTTCCCTTACTTGCAGGGTTATTTTAGCCAACTCCATGCTCCTCTCTAAAGTCTGGTTTGGAGCCCATGCCATCCCCTTCTCCCCAAGCTTCTACAAATCCTTGTACGCCTTGCTGCAAGGATGGCTTTGGTCGGGCCGCCTTCTACCAGTGCAGCTATAGGTCGTGTTTGGCCCTCAACATTATGGTGGCATGGGCCTGCTTGACTTCAAAGCCCATGCCGCCAAGATCCTGGGCACCTGGATTGCGGCCATCACCGCCCCTACACTCCCCTCCCAACACTGGTCCCGCGCAGCCTGCTCCAATTTCTCCCGCGCCTTGAGCCTCAACAATCCATCGAACCCCCACTCCCTGATGAAATACCTCACTTCACAAACATCAGCCACAGGTCCTCACGGGACTAAAACCCACTACAAACGAATCCTACTCTCCATGCAGAGCGCTGAGTGGAGAATTCATATTAGCGGACATACACCCCAAAGAGGCCGCCCCTCTCCTCAGTTCACACAAGAGGTACGGGGGCTACCCATCCATAATGGCGTGATCCCCATTCGACCCCAAGTCCTATCCAGGGTGGACTACCTGGACATGATGGACATCCCTTACTCCATTGAGACCCAAAAAAATATCTGGAAATATGTACACCATCCTCTGTTGCAACCTCAAGTCCGCTCCCATGTGTGGCGCTGCCTGAGGTGGGTGTATCGTACAGCTGAGCGCTCTAATGCTTTACACTCATCCTGTATTGTGTGTGGCCAGTATGGAACGCTGTTTCACCGCCTGGAGGAGTGCCCTAACTCTAAAGTGATATGGCGCGAAGTTCAACGTCTTCTGGGCCAGGATCAAACGCATCCCTTCAGTCTGTCAAGAGATATGTTCGCTCTATCAATGGCCTCCCCCCTTCTGCCCTCCCTTCGTGCTTTGGTGGTTGCAATCGCCATGAGGACCATCCACAGGATTGTCTTAGATGCCATCGCAGGCTCCACCCCCACCCTCCCAGAAGCGGTCCACAGATTCCAGTCCCATTTGGTGGACCACTTTCAAACATGGATGTTTGGATACCTCCCACTGCGTCGCCGGCAGCTGGTCTCCTCCTGGTTCCCAGTCTGGTTCATCAAATCAGACCCCTTCCTCCACACGTGCTCAATAGTGGCTACGTCCCCTTCACACGTTTCCTCCCCCTCACTATAAGTTGCGTTCCCGCTGGCAACAAGAGATAGCATCGCTTCTCTGGGGTGCCTCCCCTGGTACTAAGTTTTATCTCTTCTGAGTCATATTTGGAAGTGTCCGTCCCATGGTCAGCCTTCCCCACAATAAATTTAAAATTTAAAATTTTAAATTTAAAATAATTGAAAAAGCCAAAAAATGGTATGGAAGATTTTTACATCATAATTTTTTTGGAAGTGGCTACAAGATAGGTCAGTACCATCACAAGTGAGAGCACTGTCCTTATATGAGGAATGGACTTTGAGAGATTACCATGCTGTTCTTGGGCATGGCATCCTCTTCTCAGGTTGCAGTATTGTGCTTGGGAGGAAAGGTCAGGATCATGAAATGATCACAATAATTTGGGTTGGATGAAGTGATGGGGCATGATATGTTAAGCTACTTTCTAACTAAGGCAAAAAAGTGTAAAATGTTTTTAACTGAGACGTGCACTACACATGGTGGTTCAGCATCATATCAGCACAGAAAATCAAAAAGATGATATAGGTAATCTAAAAATGGACTGAAATCTGAAATCAGCAATTATAAAGTTAAGACTAATAATAAAATTGATTGATCTTACCATGAAAAGTAAAGTAAATGGATTTGGGATAAAGAGATCGGGGATTGGAAAAGTTTAGATAAATTAAGAAAAATGAAAAATGGGCGGTGTTTTGAGAAACCTTTAAATTTAAATTTTAAATTTTATTTGAGGTGGGCTGACCTGAGGACAATACTGCACTGATTGATGTGAAATTGAATGAATGAGAAAGGAGGATAAAACCCAGAAAACCTCCATGCGCGGAGTATGATAGGCCCAGAACTCCATGGACCACATTTTCTATTCGCTATCTCAGTTTGGGGCATTGGTGTGCAATTCCAACACAGTCTTAATTGTCTCCTTCCTAAAGTTCTCCAACCAGGATTGAACTTGGGGAGGCAGTTGTAGAGGTTCCATATTCTATCACAGGGGTATCCTCCCCTTAGTAAGGGATAACTTTATTTGAATAAAACCTGCCATTTTAGCTTTGTAGTTAAGAGATTTCACTTTTCTTTACGATTACTATCACTTTTAGTAATTTCAATTCAATTCAAACAGCACAATTTGATAATCAATACCAGATGAGATGATTATAAGTAATAAAGCAAAGAGCTGGGCGATCATGGTAAAGGTCAGCGGACCCAGACCTGCACCATCCAAAAGTACTAAGCGCACAGGTACAAACAAAAATCTCAGTAAAAATAAAAAACTTGAGGTGGCGCCCCAGCGGGTTTCATTAATTTTTTGGCAAAATACTTCATCTACATGGAAGTATCCCAATTGCAACCACTGTTATTGAAGGAACATGGGATATGAGTTTTCCTGGGCGTAGAAACACTGATAATGTGGGAAAAGTTTGGCAAAGCCCAGCAAAAGATTTTTTCCCACATTTGGTGTACTTAACAACCCATACTATCCGCAAAGGTTGGGTAGACCTTGGGTCAAAAACTGCAGAAGAAGTGAATGATGCAGAGAAGGTCATAGTATTAATTGATCTTCCTGATGGACAGAAATTGGTCCCAACCAAACGCACCCATTAACAGAATACAAAGACATCTTCATCATTTTTGATTATCTTCTGACTAAACGGGCGTGCACAGTAGTTGAAAGACATATCTGAGTAGTCTTGGAAGCCTATGGAGAAATCAAACGATTCAAGATACAAAGCTTCCAGCTGATACTGACCCTTAGCACAGGGAAGGCAATAGCAATAATTTCACTGAACCAGGATGTAGTAGAGGATATTACAAAAATCCCTCACATAGCATCCTTCACCATTGATGGGAAAAAATCCCAGCTGTTCTGAGCAACAGTGGAAAGTGCACCCCCCATATGCAACTACTGCCAGGCCTTTGGGCACAAGAATTACGCTTTCCCTATAAAAAGAAGGCCTGAGAGAAACGGAATTCTGTGATAAGGAAATTGGCGAAGATGACTCAGAGTACGCCAAAATCATGGATATAACACAAGCTTTCAACTAGTGAGAACTTGGGCAATATAAAATAATTGACCTTTTTTCCTTGAAAAAACAAAAAATAGCCAAATAAGCTCACAAGCTGGCCCCAGCCAAGGAAAAGGCCTCGGCGGAATCATCCATATCACCAGAACAGATCCAGGAAGACATGGATGTATTTGAGTCATTAAACCAATCAAATTCTACAGAAAACCAAACACCCAATCGGACAAGATTGAATTTGGTGGAACCTGATTTGGAAATGAATGCAGTAAAACTGGGATTCAGCGCACCCCCCCAAAATTGCGGAATTAACCCAATCAGGAAGGAAAATCAACAATGGAATGCGCAAGAAAATAATGTGGCCAATAAAAGCACACAAGTGAACCGCAATGATAAATTGAAGCCAAGCAAAGCCAAGAGAGGAGCGAAAGAGCGGCGATGAAAGGGGCAGAAAACACCCCAACTCCTACTCATGGCTATGCTCTCCGCAGCAGAGGTGCATTGGAGAGTAATGTGATTGAGGGAGTAGGGCTGGGGGCCCTGCTAACCACCCCTGAGGCGCATTAAGCATCTCATTAGAGATAGAGATGCTGAACATTGTGGGACTCAAGGCCTTAACATCCTGGGCCAGGAAATTAAATCTTCTACAAAACCCACCTGGGGATATTCTGGAGGTGCAGGAAACCCACTGTCCACAGGGAGAGGAGGAGGCATGGTAAAAATGATCCTCCCAACAATATCATTTTGGTCGCAACACTGTGAGTGATAGTACATGCAAACCAAAACTTTAAATTTATCAATAAAAATTCGTTCCTGGATGGCCATGTACTCGCTGTAACCTTCTAATGGCACACAAAAGTGAACACAATCGCCAGTGTGTATGCCCCAAATGGTGCACATGACTGAAGAGAATTTCTAACAGCCCTAACACAATTAAATCTACTAGCAAAAACTTTTGTCATGGGAGACATGAACTGCTGGATTAACTCAGATAAGGACTGATGGCCATACACAATGGAGATACCACAAGGGCAAGTGGAACTCTGAATACTAAAGGCCACCCTGGGACTATATGATCCACTACCAAAAAGGCTATCCCTGCTACAAAACATGACACGCCCAATGTACACAACAGTACACTTGTCTCTATGTCAAGGATATACCTAATACTCACACCAATAATTTTCTGACACCAAATTCAAAAATTTTAATTACAAAATTAAATTTCTGACCATTGGCTTGTTTTAATGTCCTAAAAACTGCGGAACCAAGTACACAAACACCCAGATGGTGCAGAATATACCCAGAAAGTTTAGATGACTTAGAACTTTTAATTCTGGATGGAGGAAATATCCTCAACTCAGGATTTTCCAACACCTTTTTGCTTGGACCCAGTAACCACCTGGGAAAACTTCAAAAAATCAACAACCCAACAAATTAAACATACATTGTCTAGAAGACACAGGGCAGCTTCAGCCATTATCAAGCACACCTTAGCAGAAATTGACCATCTAGAAAACATTGTACCATGCACGGGATACAGCCCTGGATGGGGTCACAAATGGGCGGAGGTTTCTGATTGGCTAAACACCCTGATCCGCGAACACCAACACCAAGTTGGAGTACAGTATATAGGCAAAAACATAAGAGATGGAGAAACTTGCTCAGGCTACTTTTTCCGCTGATTCCACGTCAGGAAAAATATGATAGCTTGCATACAGGTTCATCAACTGGACAAATCAATAGTGGAAACACCCAAAGAAGTTGCAACCAAAGTGCACAGGTTTTATACAAAATTGGATAAATCTGAGCCGGTTGAACCAGAAAAAATCAAAAAATCCTTAGAAGTACACATATTGACATTGCGATTCAAAATAAAAATTTAATTAACCTAATATCATGTGAGGAATTATGGGAAGTAGTACGCGGTGCACCAAGAGGGAAATTCCCTGGTCCTGATGGGATTCCCCTATGAATTTTATATAAAATATTTTACTAACATCTCCAATATTCTTTTAGCTTCAATGAACAAGTGTATTACGGAAACATGCCTCTTACCTGGAGGTAAAGAAGCCTACCCGGTCACTTTATTCATAAAAGGAGACAGATTAGACTTCTCCAACTGGCGCCAAATTTACCTAACCAACACAGATACATAGAATTCACAAAAATTATGCCCAAACGACTAGGAGATATTGCAACTGACGCAATATCCCCATCACAATATGGATTTGTTCCAAGAAGATCCATATGGGACAACAAACACACGTTGCTAATGTCTGCCAGTCCAAAACCTCTGGAGCACTTGTTTTTTTAGACCAACAAAAGGCATACGACAGGGTGAACTGGACCTATCTTAGAGCCTGCCTTCAAAAATTCAAGCTCCCAAAAAGATTAATAAACTGGGTGATGTTGTTCACAGAGTCTGCTACCATGGCTTTGCGGGGAGCAGGCTTCTTACCCAACTCAGTCATCCCACAGAGAGGACTCAAACAAGGAGACCCCTTAAGCCCTCTACTCAACAATTTTAGCTTAGACCCCCTAATCCAGAGTACAAACACACTTCTAAAGGAAATCAACGTCAAGGGCCAACCACCAGTCAAAATGATGGCCTTCGCTGATGATTGTGTGGTGGGCATATCTAACAATCAGGACGCTTGCAGAATTGAGAAGATAATACAAGAAAATTCAGCCATAAGTAACGCATCACTTAACACTGAGAAAATGGAAATTATACTCCTAGGAAAATACAAGACCCAGAGGATGCCATCTACCCAGGGCCAACAAACTAATTCAACATCAAGACTCCTGACCAGACATAGGAGGCGAAAATTAGCAATAAACTCACTAAAGCTTCCATTCATCACAAAGCCAACAGCTAACCCTGTTTGTCACTTGGGAGTATGGTAGGAAGCAGGAGGATACGCTAACTCCATGATGGAAATTAATTATTAGACAAAATAACAAAAAGCATTGCCTCCTTACATGGACACCTAACAGGTCTAACAGGAAGGGTCACGGTAGCCAACTCAATGATTCTATCAATCATATGGTTCACGGTCCATGAAATCGCTTTATCACCATCCTTCTTCAACACAATTCACGCCCTATTACAAGGATGGCTATGGTCCAACCACAACCCCCTGTACGCCTTGTAACCTTATTTGGCTCTAGAAGGAATGAAAGTATGGGGCTTACTAATTATGTAGAGAAAGCGACCCATATACTAGGATCTTGGATAGCTAAAGTGACTAGCCCAGATCTTCCAGATACACACTGGGCCAGAACAGCAAGATATAACTTCACACGTGCACTCCAAATAAGAAACCCAGATCACCCAAACACATTAATCAAGTATCTGGCATCCCATCCTACAGCTGCAGGACTACACAGCACTCTTGAACAATTCTAACAAATAATTTTAGCCATGATAAGAGCGACATGGCGGATCCACATAAACGTCCAAACCAGTCACTGAGGACGCCCAAGGCTAATTCAAAGACAGGAAATTATGACCAAATAGTCACAGACAATATAATATGCAAAAGCCCAAATACCATAGCCAGGATAGATTACTTGGACCATATGGACATACCCTACAACCTGGAGACTCAAAGAAGAGTATGGAGATACACACATCACTCTCTACTCCAACCCAGGATAGGAACACATGTATGGAGGTGTATATGGAGAGTATAACGCACAGCTGAACGGTCAAATGCCACTCACACCCCATGTACAATAATTGTTCAGTATGGAAGCCTAGCCCACCATTTAGAACAATGGCCAACGTCAGTGGCTGTATGGAAAGAGGCCATGCGCCTATTCCGCCAAGAAAACGGACAACTATTCAGCCTAGCAAGGAACATGTTCGCTATAAACATGGACTCTCCTATCCATCCATCTCTCAGGGCGCTAATAGTAGCAATAGCACTATAGACGATACATATAATGGTACTGGAATCGCTCACAGGAGCAGCGCCTACAATCCAAGAAGCCATCCATCGCTTCAACAGCCATATATTGGAACATTTCCAAGCATGGCTGTTTGGAAACATGACCCCCTAAAGAAGAAAAATCAACACATGGTTCCCCATATGGTTCCTAAAGGTTGATCCTTTCCTTCACACATGATGCATCCAAGAATAAGCCAGCATAACGCCCCTTCCCAACCTTCCTAAACTTAGTGAACCTTGAGACAAATAGCGGGGCCTTAAACCATCTAGGGTATCTTTAATTTTTGAATTTTATCAATTCCCTCACTATATTGGAAGTGCTTGTCCCCTGGTCGACTTTCCCTGAATAAATAAAGTTAAGGGATTTCTTTACACAAGAGCACAATTATCTCAATGTATAAGAAGGTAGGCAGGGTGTATGTTGGGACCAGGGGATGTTTTCCCACTGCTTAATAAATAGTTCCAATCTCCTGAAGACATGGTAGTAAGTTATTTATATAATATTAAGATATACAGCTAAAAAACTCATTAATTAATGAATATCCTCAATTTTTGCTATATAATAGTGACAACAAATATTTTTAGCAGAAAGAAAGTAATCCAGTTTCTTTGCCAAACATCCTATTTTAGGGGAAGTTATTTATTAAGCATCAGGGAGAATCTCCAGGAACTTACAAACCAGAATTTATAATGATTTGCTCTCCAATGTAGCTGCAGCATTGTGTTACTTTTTAAATAGAGACATTCAATTGTTTGGATCAGAGATGATCCCTGACAGGTATTCACCAATCCTTTAGATCAGGTTTTAATCCTGCTGTCAGAGGTAATCAAACTTTCAGATTGGGCTGGAAAACAGACAAAGCCTTCTAAATAAGACGTAGGGGGTAAAGGGCCATAAGTATTAAATACGTACTCCGTTCACCACAGCTCCTTGGGCAACCTTGACAATCAAATTTTTTTCCCATTTTATAAATGACTTTTTAGGGTCCAAACCAATTTGTACCCAATTTTCTATCTCTTCCACCTGGTCATTGATAATAAAAATGACCAAATCTCCAAGCTGTAAGTTATGCAGGGACAAGTTTATCATTAAACTGACTTGTCATTCTGAAAAAGCAGAAGACAAATTTTCTGATGCTAGAGCCTGAAGCTGAGTGAATTCATTGGCGATAGCTTCCATATTAACTTCAGGAGCTTCAGGAGTGGCTTGATCTAACAAGGATTTCACTTTAGAGTTCAATTGAGGATTACTTCCATACTCTTGGAAGGGGAAATCTTATTAATCTAATGATAAATGATTAGGTAGGATAGAATTGTCTTTAATAAGTAATGCGTCCAATTAGAGGGTAAGTTGAGGTCACTTTATGTTAGGTTGAGGTTAATGTAGCATTTACAGGATATACCATCACATTGTTTGCAGGAATTGAGGGGTGGAAAACATTTGAGTGGACCCCAGTAACTCAGTTAACTCTTTCATCAGCAATGACCAAAAGTTTTGTGCAATGTCAGAGAGAATTATGTTAGGACACATGTTGTGTGATAATCTGATTATATATAAAAATAAGCTGTAGCTTTTGCAGACGCTGATGAAAGCGATGTGGCTTTAATCCACTTATTTAAATGATTGATGGCCAGTATGAGGAATCAATGGCTATTGGATGCTCGATGGACTGGGCCTAAATTATTGATGCTAACCATATGAAAGGGTTCACAGGGAAGAACCAGTGGATGTTAGGGTTGAGGAGTAAGGACAGCTTGACTTTTTCATACCAGACAAGATTACAATATATTATGAATGGAAGTAAACATCCCTTCTTAGTAAAACTGGGTTTTGAGGTATTGGTAAGCTTTCTGAATTCCTCCATGGCTGACTTGCAGTTGTCCTTTTTGGACTTCATCTGTTCATTCAGAGGGTCATATATAAAGTAACTATTTTTTGTTATTAGTATAAAAAGGTACCATCCTAAATTTGAGTGTTTGCTGACCTTTTCTTTAACTCATTTGTATCATGATGAACTCATCTTCCCACAGTTTAGGCTGGCTC
Organism: Massospora cicadina; assembly: GCA_022478985.1. Classification (NCBI taxonomy): domain Eukaryota; kingdom Fungi; phylum Entomophthoromycota; class Entomophthoromycetes; order Entomophthorales; family Entomophthoraceae; genus Massospora; species Massospora cicadina. The sequence goes on from JAKSZP010015126.1 coordinate 10,782, forward strand.
AAAAGATCATAGAGTCTATCTTCCTTGGGTTCAGTTAGAGATAGAATAGGTAACCTGGACAGCTAGTCCAAGTTTTGATGAGTTAGCCCTGGAGGATTGAAAATTGAGAAATCAAACTTTGAAGTTTTAAAGCTCATTTGGTCAAACGCCCATCATAATCTTTGATCTGTTGGAGCCATCACAATGTAGCATGACCAGTAATTAAAATGAAGTTAGACTCATATATAGCGTCAGAGATGTTTGATAACCATTATAACCTCTAGGCACTCACATTAAGCTACATTATAGTTGCAATCAGCTTTGTTAAAGTTTTGCTGTAGCAAGCAATGGGATGATCTAAAAATATCATGTTGGGTTAATATATCATCTATAACTTTATTAGTAGCATCAGTAAAAATTAAAAATGGTTTGTCAAAGTTGTGGTGCATAAGAGCAGGGGAATATGTAATAGTGACTCATAATAGATCAAAGGACAGCTGTTGTTCTTCTTCCCATTGGAAAAGAAATTTTATTTTTTGAACAGATAAACTAGGGGCTTAAATGTATTTTCAAAATGAGAAATGTTTAGTGATAATATCAGAAAATTCTTATATAACTTTGCACCTCTTGAAGTGACTTAGGCGGTGACATTTTAGAGATGGCTTTAACTTTGTCATCCCATTGGCTATATTCCTTCTTGACTTGTCTTGTGTCCTAAAAATCCATTTTTTAAAGAAAGAACATCTGGAGGGCTTTAAATTTAGAGAAATTTGCCTTAATCTCTGGAAGACCTCTCTAAGCTGAGCTATGTGAGTGGTGAAAGTTTTCAAGAAAAAACAGCTATGTATCAATATAGACTAACTTGCAGGTTCGTTTTAAGTCCCCCAATAATCCATCCATTGCTCTTTGGAAAGTGGTAGGGGCGTTGCATAGTCCCTGAGGCATCTGTGTAGGTTTGACAATCCTTCATTAGAGATAAGGGCACATTTTTCCATTCTTAAGGTTAAGTCAATCTGAAAAATTCCAATGGCGAGATATAATGCAAAAAAACTACGATATTGACATTAGATGTAAAGATTCATCTATACAAGGTAAGAGGTAACTATCCCTTCAAGTAAGAGAATTTAGTTGCTATAGTTTATACCAATTTTTTAGACGCCATCTTTTTTTGCAGATTAATAGCAGAGGGAAAGCCCATGGATTTTTGGATGGTAAAAGTAGCCCTTCTTCTAGTAGGAGCTATCAATCAAGACTCACATGAGCCTCCTTTACTTTAGATTTTTAATAAGCTCAAGCTTTAAGTGGTGATAATCCTCAATTTCCACTTGGTAAATACCCCAAAAATTTTATGATCACAAGTTCCCTTCAGGAAGATATCTTCATATTCTTCATAAGGGCTTCTTTATCCTTCCTCTCATTGGGAGCAAGGTTCTACCAATTTTACTCTCAACTAGAGAAATGGTCATCAGGAGATAGATCACTAAATCTTGTAGGGTGCCAAAACAGTTTATATTGGTCATATATTTAATAGGATAGGGTTGAATGTAGGCAATGATTGCATGCCGTGGGACTTGTAAATCCTGTCAAGATTATATTTCCAAATAAAACAGAGATAGATTTTTTATAAGCAAGGTCCAATATCCCAGGGAAACAGTAAAGTTTCCTTTACAGAAGGATTAATTTGCACATATACTTATAAAATATGATTATGAGGGATGTAAACTCTAACTCAGGAATCCAACACAACTTGAGAACCTAAAGTTATAGTAAAGGGATAGGTGAAGTAGAGAGTTATCCCATCTTCAGCATCAACTGTCCCAGGGTGCAGCTTTGTTTTAAGACCCAACAAATGGTACTCTATTTGACAGATAGAGGTAGAATACTCAAAAAGGCAGATACATTTATTTGGGGCCCCTTATCTTTGGATAGGAGATTGAACACTAGTTTTACCCATAATCCCAGAAGAGAGAGTATTTATTCTTATGGTTAGTTATACAGTTAAATTCTATCATTAGTTGTACTGCATTGAGTAGTTCATATTTGTTGTTTTTAAAGCGATAGCATGGGCTGTGGAAGAATCTTTTAAATCTTAGAGGTAAAATATGTATGTTTCAATCACTTTAGAGGGCTGAGCTCCCGCTATTACATATTTGCCTCATGGATTAAGTCAGAAGCCATTTTTTAATTTCATAACTAATCAGGAGGGTATAACTTTAACCAGGGATTCAATGTCATTTAATTCCAAAACTTTAACTTTATGAACCACTACTTCTACCCATACAACTGAGGCTCTAAGTTGTAAATTAACTGCTAAAAGCACAAGTGGGTATTTAAAGAGAGGCTAGATTGTGCATTTGTCTATGCCAGACTTGTTATATTTCAATTTGCTTAAAAGTTTGGTCAGCTTAGGCTTGGCTTTTCGCTAGAACAGCTGACTGTAATGACTATTTTAGTATTTTTCCATTATATAAATTAGAAAAAATTAGCTTTTGCTGCTGTCAGGATTTTCAGCTCAAATTAAAAAGTTTAGTAAATCTGACGTCAAGATTTGATCCAAATTTAAAGATTTGGTCATAATTATTGTCGGGGATAATCCCTAATTAACTTTATCTAAGCTTCTGATATTGGGGTTCAAACCTATTTAAAAATGCGATCAAATATTGTTCAACAGAAATTAACCTTAATGTCACAGTTTCCCCAAAATAGAAAACCAGGTATGTAACGATTTAGTCATCTCAAATATTGCAGTTTAACTTGTAAACAGATTTTCTGAATCTGAGTTGAATTGCTTTATAAATACTTTTGGCTCAGTCGTTTTGGGCGCTGGGTTGTGCCTCGCCCAAGTTGTAGATTAGTCTTGTATGAGCCTAATCAATGATTTGGGTGAGGTCCCCAAATGGAAGCCTTTATAAGGCGTGCCCTCCAGTTCTGAGCTCACTTTAGAACTTTACCCTGCATTCCCTCCTGGAGAGCATTGTTGGTTGCTCCCCAGACAAGCTCTGTTTGGCGGGCCCTTTTTATCTCTTAAATAAAGTAAAGGTTGTTTTGGGGTTAGCATACTTTGCTTACCTGTTGTTTTTTTAGGTGTCTGGTTTTGAGGAGCTTTTGTGTGGTTGTGTTGGACCAACCCAGAGGACTATGATTAACAAATTAGGAGTAGGCAATGTTTGGCGCTGTTAATGCCCCAAACCTCTCCCTACTTGGTAGGATGCTTTGGTTGCTTGTTGTTGCACCAAAGAAACATTTATTATAGGCAGTCAGAATTTGGATTTTCCATCCGTTACATTATTCCAAAGTCAAATGTGTGCTGCACACCTTCAATCACCAGTTTGGCCGACCTCATTGGTCACTTGGTCTCAGTTGTTGAGGAACCAGCACTGGTGGGAGCTAGTGACTGATGGCCAACTCTGGATCCAAAGTGATCATCAGTTGGAAACCCCAGTGGGGCCTCTCACTCACCAGGGATTTGGTGGCACTGAGGGGACCTGTCGCAGCAGGGCTCCCTCACCAACTATGGTTTGCCTGGAAAGGGGATGGGCATCCAGCTGTGCTGTACTATGCACCCCTCTTGCACTTCTGTTGGAGAAAGCGCCTTCCTGGTCAGGATGGGAAGACCATCGCCAACAGGGGCCTGGGAGGGGGTGCGCAACACAGCCATGTGCTGAGCGTGCATCCTTGGGATGGGTGGGCTGATTCTAGCAGCCCTGTCCCAATTCACCCTCACCATTTGTCTTTTCCCTTGAGGGGCCCAGAGTTTATCCAGGCTAGTTTTCCTGGGACTCGAGGCAACTTGCCTCAGGAAGCCCTCATCATGGTAGCCTTCCACTGTGGGGCCCCTCTTTGGGGAAGTGACCTTTCTCTAGTAAAAAATAATGTAGCAATCAAGTTCATCTCAATTGTTTCATTTTGACTCAGATTCAGATTTTCCAAATCTAAGTCAAATTTCTTTATAAATACTTTTGGCTCAGTCGTTTTGTATGCTGAGTTGTGCCTCAACCAAGTTGTAGAATAGGCTCGTACAAGCCTAATTAATGATTTGGGTGAGGCCCCTAAAGGGCAGCCTTTATAAGGAGCGTCTGCAAGTTCCAAAGCTCACTTTGGAATTTTACCCTGCATTCCCTCCTGGGGAGCATTGTTGGTTGCTCTCTAGACAAGCACTGTTTGGCGGGCCCTTTTTATCTCTTGAATAAAATAAAGGTTGTTTTGGGGTTAGCATACTTTTCTTACCTGTTGGTGTTTTTTTGGGTGTCTGGTTTCATGGAGCTTACAAGTGGTTGTGTTGGATCAACCCAGAGGACTATGCTTAACCAACTAAGAGTAGGCAATGTTGGGAGCTGTCAGTGCCCCAAACTCTCTCCTTACTCGGTTATGCTGCTTTGTTGCTTGTTGGTGCACCAAAGAAACATTTAATATAGGTGGTAATGAAACTGGGATTTTCCGTCCGTTACAAAGTATATATCTTGGTATGGATGTTCTTAGTAATTTCTAAAGAACTACACTTGAATTCTTCAAATATTATTGTAAAATGTATGATTTTATTATTATATTATAAGCAATCAAAGCTGAGTTTTTTAATAAATTAGGTATTTAATTTTTATCTATCACTTATTACTTTTCACTTGTCATCCTTCTGCTTATCTACCATCTACTTATCTACCTTCTGCTTATCCTGATTTCTCTCTCTAAAGTCTTTTAGCTTTATAGCACTATAAATACTCTGAGGCTTTATACTTATAAAATTTCTTTTCACAGATCAATCAATCTTTTTGCCGCTCATTTTTGGCTTTTTCCACTATTAATTAGTGACGATTTTACTAGGATATGCCAACCTTGGATTTTTTCCTTGGCTGAAGGATTTAATAGCTATCAAAGTAAACCCTTCACATATCTTTCACCCAGGACTTTGGGTTTTCAATCTCTTCTCATCAGAACTGTGGATTAACACCCCCTGCGTCATAACAAAACTGGTGCTCCCTGGAAGGTCACCCTAAGTCTATGGTAATTTTAACAACACTGGTAGTTACTTCCAGATGGATCAACTTTACAAAATGTGTCCTGTTGATGGAATAATGGCATAGTCAATGTTCAATGGTGCTCTTAAACAGGATATCAATAAGTTAGCAGGGCTGGAGTATTAAAACTCGTAACCTTTGTAAGAATTTAAGAGAATAAAAAATTCTACAAATATTTTTAATGATTTTTATTAGTGTTCAAGTTGGGGTTATAAGCGATCTGCTATCAAATGTTGATTCATATTTTTTTAAAGTAAATTGGGGCTAAAAATGAGAGGGGCGAGAGGATAAAGAAAAGGTAGAGGATAACTTGATTAGGATAAATGCCAAATCAGCCTATCAGAACTTTTGATAATCTCTTCATCTTCAATTTATTCAATTTACGCCAACCAGGGGATGGACAGTAACGATCACAACGCTCAAAACGGCAAAACAAACTACTAACCAGGTGGGAAGCAGAAACTGCTTAATCCACCATGGCAGAGGGTGAGGAGGGGTCAGGGGGTTGGTTTTCAGAAAGACCCACCTCGATCAAGGGGTGTTGGTTACAGTACCAGATCAGAGCAGAGAGCCAGGGCGTTGGGGCATCTGAATAGTGGGGGCTGAGGTCAGCGTAGTAGGAGTTTTCCACTTCTGCATCAAGATAATGATGGGAAAGTGTTTCAACAAAAGCTGCGAGGAGAACTTCAGCTTCTTTGCGGGCTTCAGGAAGTTGGGTGAAAAGGGAGATACTGTGGCGGGTGATTTTGGCTGAGGGGTTGAATAATGCAAGCGTTGCTACATTCATAACAGCGATTTCAGCATCATCAAATAGTTTTGAGATGTCACTTCAGGGAGATTCAGGGGAGTCAGGGGGAAGAATATGGTGGGCTGGCCATGCTGGAGCTGAGCCACTGACTGGGCCACCGCGGTGTGTGGTTTTGGGCAATGAGGAGAGGCCACCGCAGATAAGGCGAGCTGGTGGTCACTTTGGAAGGGGGCTGTATTAGGTAGAGGAGCAAAATGGCGAGGGGTAGGGGTTTTATCAAAGTTGGGAAAGAAAAATTCTGCCCGACCATAATTGCCATGGCAGAGAGGTTGACCTGTATGCTTAATAATGAGGACATTACCTGATTCGTCAGTTTTAGCCAATAGATCCCATGGATTTTGGTTCACTGGAATAGTGGCGTTTAAATTTGAGTGGGTAGGATTGGGTGAATGGGCAGCTGCTTGGGTGCAAATGTTGGTCCAAGCATTGCTCTGATTGGCTGGTGTAGATTTAGGTGGGAGAGTGAGGATGGAGGTTTTGGGTGGGGCTGATTTTCCATGTGGGCCACTGAATGAGATTGGAGGGTGGGAGGGGCAGCAAAGTGCCCCATACTGAACCTCCAGAGGGGGGCTCAGAAGCTGCAGCAGCGGATTTGGCCTTAGGGCACGCTTTTTTTGCATGGTTGAGGCCAAAGCAGAGGGAACAAATCTGCCTACCATTATTGACCCGAGCCCAAAAGAAATGATCATGCGCTGCAGCCACACTAGCGCGGGGTGGGATTTGTTGGGCTATGGTAAGGTGGTGTGGTATGATGGTGGCTGTTGCACGAGGAGCAGCAAGGCGTTCTGCACCAGATGGAATGGCAAAGATGAGGTTGGCCTGAGTGCCATAAGCCATGAGCCCCGCGACCAACTGGTCATACAAAACCTGGGGTGGAAGGTGGGATGGGAGATTTGCAAAGGATACCACTAGCGTGGTGTCTGAAGGGAGGCGAGTACGGGTTGTGGGAATGGGGTTTTTTTATAAATTAGAGGAGTTTGTGCTGCCGCTTCAGCATCCTCCTCAGATTGGAACCCAACGTCAAATAGCCCTTAAAAGGGCGGAAGTCTATAAAGCCAGCTGGCGCAAAGGCTGTAGTGGGTAGGTCAATAATTGCCTTATCAGCATATGGGAATAAACGCCCATAGTCCACTCTGAGGCAATAGCAAATAGCAGAGCGAGGGAGGGCGAGAGGATGGGGGCGAGAAGGGTGGACGCGCGCCAGGTGGAGCGCTAAGTCCCGTGGGGGGACAAAACGGTTGGAAGCAGTGGGTGGGCTGTTTGAGCCTGTCCAAACGCGCTTGCCTGGAGGGCGGAAAACGCTAGGTGGGGGTGCACTGCTGCCCCACACTGGGGTGGCAGGCGGCAGAGCCAAGGACATCAAAGAATAGGTTTGGGCAGATGGCTGTGGATAAATAAACTTAAATTTAAAATCGCTCAAAAGTGACTTTGAGCGGTTAAAGAGAGTTGATAATCTCTTCATCTTAATATGGAAGAAGTATGGGAATTGGTTGTCAAATGAGATGACAAACTCATATGGTAATGATTTTATACATTTGATTTAATCAGTTGTCAAAAAAGGATATCTTCACCAACCAATTTACGGGCTTCTTACCAAGTTATTGGCTAGTAAAATATCTGCATCACTAGAACCCCTTTAGTTATATAAAAATGGGGAAATTCTCTAAGTTGGAAGCAATAAGTGTAATTCAGTGCTTGGGTGAAAATTAACATCAGCGTTTTTGTTCTTCCAGGGGGTTTGGTGCAGCGTTATTAATACTATCCAAGGTATACAGCTGGAGGTTTAGAAGAGAAGTATTCCTCAAAATAAGATGATTATGCTGAGAATCAAACTGAGAATTTGAGTAGATAATAAACTATTCATCGTTAGAATATTCTTTGATCTGAGTCAAACATTTAATTGTCTGAAATCACACCCTTCAAGAATGTTGGTGGGAGAATAGGGGCCTAGAAAAGTCCATGAACTCGGTTGATAATAACTTTAGAAGAAGACCATCTAGTACTAAAAAAATAACTTTAGAAGAAAGGGAATTTATGGAATATTAATCACCATTTTATTTTGATAATAAAAACTTTCATAAATGGACCCAAGCTTCTCACTTCTGGGCGTAATATGGTTATGGTAGGAGAAAAAAGTCATATAGTTGTAAGGTGATTAAATGAGGTCTAAGCTCATTAGCTGCATTGCCCTCTTTTGTGACCATTTTAGCTAAGTTAGCATAACTTCATATGTAACTGAATATTGTGTTGGGCCAACCTCCTTATGATCTTGTTTAGATCATCAGTTACGCAAAGAAGACATATTTGGCTAAGAGAGTGGGTATACCAGGTTCTTTACCATACAAAACGTAAAAAGGGGACATATTAATGATCAAGTGATAGCTGATATGATATGCCATAAGGGCACTAGGCAAGAACTGATCCCAATGAGGAGTTCTGAAGTAGCCATTTTTTGTAATATTGATACCAAGGTCCCATTTTACTCTTTCTAAAGTATTATTTATAAAAGGGTTATAGAGATCCAACTAGTTTGTTGTGCTCCCATGGAGGTAGCCAGGATCTTAACCACACCAGAAGTGAAATTTTTCCTATTGTCATATAGAAGAACCTGAAGGAAACCATGGCTAATAAATATGTTCTGTTGGAGGAAAGTGGTGGTAGCCTTGGCAGTTTGGTCTGAAAGATACAAAGCTTCAATACATTTCGTATATGATCAATTATTATGAGTATGTACAATTTCCAATCTTTACTTTTGTGTTGCAGGTGTGTCACATGAGCATTTTCTTAACGGGTTTATCCTCATTTTCCCATGAATAAGGGGTTATAAGGATGTCACGTAATCTTGCTGCTTTACTGTTATTTAATTGGAGGGACAGGCAGCTGAGCCAACCCATCAACATTAATATGGTGGGTTCCAGCTCAGTTTAATCTGTACGTCATAATGTTGGAGCTACAAAGCCCAACGCACTACCTGGCCTGTAGGATCCTTAATGTTTTTAACCATTTTAAAGAGGCTTGGTCTGTAACCATGGTGAAGGTTGTCCCATAAAGAAAAGGGCGGTATTGTTTTACTGCAAGTAGGACAGAAAGGCACTTCATCTAGTTTATAATGTAGTTGCATTCAGACTTTGACAGCAGCTTGCTGAAATATGATACTGGATGTTACATCGTTTTCATCCAGTTAATCCAGAATGGCTCCAACAGTGTAATCTGAGACATTGGTAAACAAAATAAAAGGCTTACCATAGTCAGGGTGACTTAGGATAGGCCGTTTCTTTAGAAATTTTCTTTAACATTTCAAACGCGGCTTCTTTAATGCACCCCAGTAGAAAGGAGGTTTAAGCCAATAGTCAGACGAGAGGTTTACAAAGCTAGGCAAACTTTGGGATTATTGATGCTTATACCCAATCATGCCCATAAGCACCAGGATACCTAAAGGGTTTTTGGCGTAGGCATTTTTGAGATGGCTTCAAACTTATCTTGCAAAGGGTTATATTCCTTCTGGTGTGATGGCTGTCCCAAGGAAATTTAGCATTTTCTGGATAAAGGTAAATTTTGAGGGCTTTAATTTGATGTTGGACGCACGCAAGCATTGAAAAACTTCCTTTAGATGGTCAAGATTCTCGTTGAAAGTCTTATAAAAACTGTGATATCTTCAAGTTAGATATATCACACAATCTAGCTTAAGATATTGTAAGATGTGATCCATCGCCTATAGAGATGATGTGGGAGCAATACGCAACCCTTGAGGTAGTTGTGTGATTTGAAACAATCCTTCACTGCAAATGATAGCACATTTCTCCTAACCTCTAAGAGAAAGGTCAATCTGACAGTATCCGCATGCCAAATCCATAGCGGAGAAGAAGTTGGATCCAGAGAGTAGGGCAAGAGCATAATCAATTAATGTGATAGAGTAACTATCTTTCTTATTGCGGGTGTTTAATTTTTGGTGTTTGATAACTACCTGGTAACATCCGTTATCCTTTTTATAAGCAAAAGAGAGGACTCCTAAGGGACCTGGGAAGTTATAAGCAACCCAGCGTCTAGCAGCTGATTAGCTCTGTCCACATCTGTTGCTTTTTGTCCTTTAATTTATGGTAAGGTTTAGATTGTATAGGGATGGCATCTCCAACATCAATGGTAAGTTCCAATCCGTCATGTGCCCAAAACCCCATCAAATTTAGAGAAATTATCAAAGAAAGCCTCTAAAAAAGTGAACTTTCTCAATTTCTTCCAAGGTCAGTTCATCTGAAATAAGAACGTTGGGAAGCGTACACAAAAATTTGTCAGTGGAATTCTTCTCTAACATAAACCTGATACAGTGAATTTTTCCAATATCCTTAATTGGTATTAGAAGCCCTTTACCTACCTCTTGATGTTTTTTCAAAAGGATGTATTTATTGGTAAGGTTTTCCAACAGAAGAAGAAAAGGTCACTGGCAGGCAGAATCTAGTATTCCAAAATTAATTGGGGCTATAGGGGATCAACTCCATCAATGCTTGTTATATGCAATTAGCATTTTTTGAGGAATTTGTAAGGTAATCTTGGTGTCAATCACTTGTTATTTACCAGACTTGATTAGTATCTCCTCTGAAGTATAAAACGAAATGCCTTCTAGAGCATCCATGGAAGCTCAACTGCTTTGTGTTCTGACCAGATGTTGTGTAAAAGAGATGAGGCAGAGATAGGGTACTCAACTAAACAAAAGTATTCTTTTTTGCAAATTTTTTTGGTTAGAACTAGAGGAACATCATAGTTGAGCAAGGAAAGATAACCCTGCTTCATCTTGATGATTCCATCTTACTCAAGCATAAACTGGGTGCTTTGAGCATCTCATAATTATTGTTATTCAAGGCCATAGCCAGTGCAGACAGGAAAAGCTTCTTAAATCTGAGGGGTGGAGAGGAGTAGGCCCTGGTAGCCCAAGTACTGTTGGGACACTCAGTTACATATTCTTGAGATTATTCCAGGCCAGGTGCCAACTCAATCTTTTAAATAAGTTTTAACGAGAACACATTGATGGGGGAACCATTGTCAAAGATGGCCATACATGGAACTTGTTAATAATGACCTCTACCTTGATTAATTTTCCATCAAATTAAGAGAGAGAGCTAGAACATCCCTAAAATAGAAAGTAGAGACAAGCTTTTTGAGTGGTCTTGGTATACTCTCTTTAACGGATTTGAAAGTATGTCCAAGCTGTATGGTTAGATCAACGTGGTAATAAACTGGTTGGCATAACTAGAAGTATTGCCAACCTTAGGACAACACAGAACCTGGCTAAGATAAGTTATTTTTGGTTATCAGGGCTTGGTTTACTCTTTCAGGGTTCAACTGATCAAGTATCCCTACTTCACCTAAGGCTCTAGGGAATAATATCCACCATCTTCATAACCCCCTTCAGATTCGTTATCAGAGGGGTCATCTATACAAGTTAGATGAGAGATGGGAGCTAGGTCAGAGTCAAGCACGCCAGCTTCCTAGATTTTTGGTGTGACACCATTGTTAGCATGCCTCTCCTTATTACAGGGGATGCCTTGTGCGCTCAGTCACTATTTAGTTGGGGGCAGGCGGTTTAGCTTTAACGACCTGTAGCATAAGCTTCTTTTAAGCTGACTTGGAAATCTCAGACTTAGCTTCACGCCGTGGAGTGCTGACTGGTTTTTGTGGCTCCTGGGAACCAGATTTTAGAGTGCAACAAGGCAGAGAAGATGCTAGGGAAGGTAGGGATTTGGTTATGGGGAACATGCCAGTAGTGCCATTGCAACAGCGTCTCTGTGGAGATCTTAGGGAGAGGTAAATGCTTGACTGACTGCACAAGATGCATTTTGGGTATTATGATGGAAAGGAGAGCTGTCCAGGCATTGAGGGTACACTCTGCCCATCTTCACGTGGTGGTTTAATGTCTATTTTGAGCTTCACCGTTGGAGTAGGTTTTGAGATGGGGATAGGCATAGGAGGGGCCATGAGCGTCATCATGGACTCCTTCGTCCAATATGGTCGAAATAGTTTCAGTGGTTAAGACTTGGGGTCATGACACCACTCTTGGAGTAGTCTCAAGTTTATGCAAATTAACAACATCTATAACGGCTTCCTTAATATCAAAGACACTAATGAAGTATCATTAAACTGAAGAAAGAAGCATCACTAAAGAAGAGTGAGAGGCCACTCCAGACATAATAGCAGAAATGACATCGTCAAGTGGTAACATTTTAGCATGTAACAGTGGGTGAGTTTTAATGTAGAACTGATCAACAAAGGTGGAAGCTGAAACTCCCTTTTTCATAATAAGGCTCATAAACACCTGCTTTTTCCTTCTTAAACTTTGAATTGATCCAATTCCTTATTAAGTGCTTCCTTAACCTATGCCCAGATACTGAGGGTGTCCATATGAGGAACCATTGCCTCTTGGGATATACAGTTTAGGCAAGGGAGGATGTGCTGGATTTTTGATGGTTAGTTAAGCCTTCCATAACAATTTCAAAAATATTAAAAACGAAAGAAATGCCCTCACTTGGGGAAAACTTGTCTATAAAGGGGGTTTTAAGTATAGCAGGAGTGGCCCCAAGAGGGCCTTGAGAGGAGCACTGTTCAACTTTTTATTTTTAGACAAAGAGTTGGCTAGCTGTTGTTATAACGCAGCTATCTTAGATTCATTTTCATTGGGGAGGTTAAGAGGGTTACTCACCTGAACGTGCTTTTATAATTTAGTAAAATTGTGGTGTACAAGTACCCCTGTAGTGAGAACCACTTGTTAGTCCTGGCGTAATCAATTCTCTTTAGCACTTAAATAAAGGATCTAAACAATTTAGCAAGGTTGGAGTTTTAAAACATGTAACTTTTGTAACAAATTAAAAGAAAATTAACTTAATATATCTGGTTTTAATGATTTTTATTAGTGTTCAAGTTGGGGTTAAGAGTGATTTCCTAATAGAATGTCAATTCATAATATATAAAGAAAATTGAGGCTAAAAATGAGAGGGGCTAGAGGATTTAGTATATGCAGAAAAAGACTTGATTAGGATAAATGTCAATTCAGCCTATCAGAAATTTTGATAATCTCTCCATCCTCGTATGGCGGGAGTTGCGGTGTTTGGTCGCCAATAGGGATGACAAACCCATGAGGTAATGATTTAATACATTTGATCCAATTATTGGCTTATAAATATCTTCACCTCAGCTATTTCTAGGCTTCTTACCAAGTTATTGGCTAGTATTTTATTCGCACCTCCAGAACTCCCTCTGAGTCTATAAAAAGGGGAACTTCTCTTAGATGGAAACAATAAGTGTAAGTCAGTGCTTGGATGAAAGTCCACATCAGTGTTCCAGTTCTGGTGGTTTGGTGTAACGCAAATAGTACTATTCAGGGTATTTGGCTGGGAGTTTGGATTAGAAATATTCCTCTAATTAAGAATATTCTTGATAATCAAACTGGGAATTATGAGTAAATATTTAACTGTTTAAAACTGGAGCATTTTTTACATTGAATCAAATATCTAATTGTCTGACACCTGCCAATATAAAGACAATTTATAAACTCTCATTGAAAAGAGAAAAACTTATGATAATGTTGTTCTCCTAACTAAAGAATTTTAAATGGCTCTTGATGATCTAGGTAATTCATTATTTGCAGACTGGCGAAGTTGAATGGGCCCATTAAAGCATTTTTTTCAACAAGCAACTAATTCTAGACAGTGACTGTGCTGACCACGCTGCTTGGAAGCTCAGCCAGATTGAAGGCACGAGTTCTGAAAATTACTATTTGACTAAGAAACATCTTACAAAGACTCAAGCAATTATTGAATCTGATGAAGAGGACTATAACCAGATCTTATTACAGCTCCAGAATAAGCGTCATCAGTTTTATTTTATGACAAAAGAAACTGGTATTTAGTTAATAAATAATGGGGCCTGATGAGGCAAGTAAACCAGATGTTTTTACCAAAGCTCAACCCGATACCAATGCATCTAATGCACCTTTCTTTACCTAAGCCCAGCGAAATCAACATTTTTACACAGACCAGCTGAGATGAGGTTTGTTGCAGCCAATAGGGAATCATCATACAACTATATTTTGGATAACAATGACCTAAAATGTAAATTCTCCTCAATACCAGTATTTGAAATTTCAAATGATACTGTCATGGAGTTAGCTATCTTCAGTTTTCCCATGGCAAAAACACGTGTGGTGCATAATAAACTGCTGTTTTCAAGGTCGGTGGCCTGCTGAGATGATTCTGGATGGTTGGAAATAATTACTAAAATACTGGTTTGATATAATAAAACGTTATAACGAAATGAAAGTCAACTCTAAATCTGAGGAACTTAATTTTAGTGTAGATTTGAGGAGGTTCTATATCATGTAAATTAAGAGTTTAAAATTTGAGGTTCCAATGGCATGCAGTGAACCAGCAAATCGGGACAAATATGAATTAAAGTTGCAGTGCAGATGTTGGCGTTTGTTACATGCGCAAAAACCGCCTATTCCCATGACACTCCTTATTCATTTTGGTATTGATAGAGTTTCAAGCGATTATCATTAATGGTATTTTGGTAAGGTACTACATTGAGAGTCTCTATAGCACAATTAACATAAGGGAGGACTTTGTAAAATTGGTAGGATCCTATATAATGAAGGTGTCTTGCTCTATATGTGAGTTAATTAATTTATTTTGATAAAAGTGGCAAATTCCCAATCGTGTAAACTTGGGGAGTTTAAGTTGATTGTCATAGTTGGCTTTCATTTGTTAAGCATGTTCAGTAACAAGACTTTGAGAAGGGGTTGCCATTAGTGTCGATTGGTTGGTTGGTGGATACTGGAAAGTTGCTCAGTTTAAGGTTTTGGGCAAAATTGGACCTCAAAAGTAACTCATAAGGGGTATGTTAGGTAGTGGTATGAATTTTGGTGCAGTAGGCCCAAAGTATGATGGAAGATGTTTGGGCCATTTCTCAGGGTTATTGCTGGTATTTCTTTCAAGGGCATGCATGAGGGTTTTTTTAAGGCGTTCCAACAAACTGTTGTGTTGGAGATTGTAGAAAGCAGATATAGAATGTTTGGTGCGGACTTGTTTAATTATCTTCTCAACCAACTTGTTGTTAAAATGTATTTTTTATTTGGATAGAATTGTGTGAGGTGGTCTGTACGTGGTTAACATGTCATCATATAGAATTTGGGCAAACGTTGTCACATCAGCGTGTAGGGTTGCTTTAGCTATGGGACACTTGGTAAAATATTAAGTTGTGACAAGAATGTATTTAGACCCATCGGAAGCAACTCTAAGTGGTCCCATAAAATCAATACCCTACATTTCAAGCATTCCAGTAGTGACAATAGGGTTGAGTGGTTTTTTAATATGGGGTGAAGCATCAAAAACTTGGAAAGTGTGGAAAGTGGAGACGTAGTTGGAGACATAAGATAAATCTTAAGGGCACCAATAAGAGTAATGTAGTCAGGTCCAGGTTGCTTTCAACCAAAGTGGACAGAATCATCGTGTGCTTCTTTCATGCATTGCATTATTTGTTTTTTGGCACTACTTGGGCGACTGATCTTTTGGTGTGAACATTCAACTGATTTTTGAAGATTAAAAACTTGGTGAACTGGTTTTTGAATATTTTGTAGGTCATTGATGCTTTTGGTTACTTCAAACTCTTGTAGGAACTTTAATATCTGTATGAGCTCATTTTCTAGTTTAATTTCCCCCATATGGAAGATCGCAGCATTAGCAGGATTTCCTGGTATGAGAAAAGGCCATCGTTTCCACCATTAATTTTCCATAGATTTGAGTGAATTTTAAGTCAAAAACCATTAGTTATAGCACCAACGAATGCGTTGGCCATTTGGGATGGGGTTGTTGAATAGGAATGACAACGCAGAGTTGTCAGCAAAAACAGTGACAGTACATAAAACATAATATCGGAAATTTCTAAGGGTGATCACAACAGTGAGATCTCTTTTTCATACGTAGAGTAGTTGATTTCAGCTGGGGCAAATCTTTTTGAGGTATATACTTCAGGCAGGTAAGTGTTAAAATTTGAACTGAGTGGGGATGGCGCTGAATGTAAGGTCACTGGCATCTGTGAATATTTGTAACTCGCCTTCTAAGTTTAGATATATAAATTGTGTAAACGGGTCATTAGTTTTTGAGGGACTCAAAAATGTGTCTTTTGGCGTCTAAAAACATTTTGGTCCCTTACTTTTATAAGCGGGAAAGCGGACCTGTGATTTCACTGAAGTTTAGGATAAAGGCTCTTTAGTAGTTTGCAGTGCTAAACCTGAGTAGTTTGGTCGCGCTTTTTGGTTTAGGCAAAGAGAAAATTATTCTACTTTAGATGGGTCTGTGCATTTGCCATTGGGAATGAGTAATATCTAAGCAGTTTTAGTTCCTGAGTAAACAGCATGGTTTGTGAGCTGTTCTTGCTGAGGTTGGATTTTTGTATATGAGAAAAAGATGTTTTGAGGTCATTTATGTGTTGCTGGATGTTTTAAATTATAAAATGGTTATATTGTTGAGGTCACAATAACTTAACTGTTCAATAGGTCTCAGAAAGGTTTTCCATGACATTCTGGAAGGTGTGCGATGTACCAAAGAGTATAAAGGGCTTCTGGTGTACTCGGATTGTATAAATCTTGTCACAAAGAAAGTCTTGGGGATGCATTCTTCATCAACTCCCAGTTGATTGTATCAGAAGAAAAGGTCAATGTTGTGAAATAGTTTGCGCCCCCAAATAAAGTTTATTATGTCTGAGATAAGAAGTAAGGGTATGCGTTTTTTGGTTGCTTTTTTGAGTGGAATATAGTCAATGTATATTCTGAGCTTGCCATTTTTCAAAGGTACAACAACTGGAAAGGCTTAGGGTGAATGAGAAGGTCAAATGAGTTCTCTTACTAAACCTTTCTGGTTTTTCTCCTGAACGAATTTTTCATGAACTTGGGCTGAGTTGATAGGGGCATTTGACTATGGGTTCTGCATTTCCCACATTTATGTGATTAGATCCTAGAGTCGAGAGGAGTATGTCATCACTTTTTTGGCAGATATTTTCATGGTAATGTTTTAGAAGTTGGTTTAGTTGAGTTTTATAGGGATTCAATAAGCTCAAAGTTAAATTGAGCATCTAATTTAAACAGAGTTAGGTCGCACTTTGGGTGGGGAACTCTTGTTGGCATCAGCGTTGGATTAGGAGATCATGATGGTTTTCATCCTGTCATCAGTCTCGGATGTAACAATGGTTGCTCACAAAGCTCGTGTGGATGCCAAATTCTTTCAGGGTATGGTGGGACGGTAACATAAATAATATAAGGAGATTGTCTATCCATCTCCTGTTCCCAGCTGGTTTATGCGTGGTGCACAGCCCCAACGCCAGGATACTAGTTATCAGTAATAAGGTGAGTAGTTCCCCACATAAAGTGCTTTTAGCTGAAGCAACTTAGGGCGAGGGTGGTTAATGAGATATAAAAGAACAGAAACTGGACAAACAACTAGGCTAAGGTGGACCTCAAAATGGAGTCCATACCCAAACGGTGCTCTGGGCTGGAGTGCAAAGGTGAACCCGGTCTGGAGGGACCAGGGAGGCCCAGCGGTGCACCAGAGTAGAGAGTTACCATTGTGCAAATCCAATGACTAAAGTTGCGCAAGGCTTCCTTGAAGAGGTCCATGCACAGGTTCACCCAAGTTAACATAAAGAAAAGATATACTAATGAATGGTTTTTATTATGGAGGAAGTCAACCACTGAGAGATGAAGGTCTTAAGTAAACAAATTCAAGGAAATTTGGGGAACAATTGATTGATGGGAGTGGTGCTTAGCCCAGGTGCACCAATAAGTGCATGCTTCCATCGGGCAGTGTACTGTAGCTGGTAATCAATTGAATTCAGGCTAGGATGTAGGTAAGGCTGACCCAAGCTGGAAATATCAAAAACCAAACGGGTTTCATGACCCTATTCACTGAGAAATTGAAGTGATCCGTCATTATTTATTAGTAGCTGGTTCATTTTAATACACCTGCTTTAAACGCAGGGATGAACTTCTCTCATATCCCCAGGACCAACCTGGGCATATCTCGCCTTAGCCCAGCGCTGGTCCAAGGTATGTTTGTGGTGGGGGAGGGCTGCCAAATTCACCTTTTTGGCCTCCTGACGTGCAGCTTTATCCTTGCTATTGGTCCCCATAATTATGTCATCCTCAAGACTTGACAAGTAATTTGGTCTTGGTCAAAGACAATGGCATTAATGGATATAATTTTCCCAGTGATATCAACATGTCGGTCAAATACTTGTCCATGGCAGGCTTATCGGGTGACATCAGCTATGAGAAACACCTGATCATTATGCAGTATGCCCTCTGTGGGAAACCAGCTGATCTTTGCTTACTGGTGCATCCTGCCCGCTGGTTACCATAAAGGTTTTTTAATAAAATAAAGTTAAAATAAAGTGCTACCAAAAATTGGATATCTATTTATTTTATTAAAAGTGCAATAAAAGTGAAAAAAAACCCTTGACATCCGACCATTTTGTTTTTAAAGTTTTTTTGGATTGAGGGGAATACAGAGATATGTTCAGAATAGCTTAACCTAATATGAATTGGGAAACATTCAGGAATAGCGTATCACAACTTGGAAACTCGCTTCAAGGCAGCAGAATGAAAGAAGAGTAATTTTGATTGGCCAAAATGTACCCGTGAGGTAACTTTTTATGAACTTGAGCCAATCACTGCCCAGGAAATTTCTTGCACATTGGGGGACCCCTGCCAAGCCTATAAAGGGGGGTACCACATAGGTGCATTGGAGGACTTTAATGTGGTCAGGGAGTGCCTTCCAATGATTTCACCAAGGTCTGTGGTGAGGTTGGAGTAATCCAACCGGCTGATTTTACTGCTAGTGCCTGTAAAGTTTTTAAACTGGTGTTACCCCAAATAAACGGGACTCCACTGAGAATTGGCCAGGGTCTTTTAGCCGATATTCACGATTTCATATTTATTAATATTGTTAAATGAGCTCTTAAGACCAGCAGAAAAATCACAAATGTCCGACATTTCCCCTCTTTGGCTGAATTTGACCTAAAACATTCTTATTTTTCAGCTAGGAGGGAAAATGTCTGACACCCTCATAGCCAATATAGGAGGAAACAATTTTGTAACAATGTTGGCAGAAGAGCTGATGTCTAAGAGGATCAAAAAAGTGTAACCAAAAAAGGATCCAATGGTGCATGGTGCAATGTTACTATTGAACAGGGTTTCTTAGGGTTTTACTGCACCATCTCTGATCTGGGTCATTCCAGTTGCTTGATGAAGATCTTGATGGAGTGCAGGTATGGATTTGCACAGGTCTACAAGACTGACAGGGATCACAGTGTTTATCAAGGTTTTTGTAGTGGAAACTCCTTCAAGCTGATATGAGGGAATCACAGGTTGATTTTTTGTGAGTTGTTTAGGTAGGCGAAATGAATTAGGTGCCAAATTCTTCTGCATGGTGTGCACTCTAAGGTGTGGCTTGGTTGAGGACACAGGATTGGTAAATTTTTCTGTCATGGGTTGAGTTTCTAATGGATGTGTTGGTAAAGTTTGACGTGGAGCGGTGTCCTGAATGGGTCACTTGTGGGGCAAGTGATTTTGGTCAGGATAAAAGTTCTAGGCAAAAAGGAAGAGGCAACTGCTCCTTTTCTGGGTTTGAGGTCATGGCTCATCATCCTCTTCCATGGGTACTCTGGCAGGTACTTGCTGGTTTTTTTTACTGCATTCTGGAGATTTTTTAATGGGTCTGCAGTATGTGGTTGGGTATTTTGTTCTTCAATTTTTTTCTTTTTCAGCGGCGTAAGATTCCATTAGGAGAAGGATCCACTTTTGGTCAAGCTCCTAAGGTGGAGCTTCAATATAAGGTATGGGGTTTTGTTGTATAGTACAGGCGTTGCAGGGTAAGGTTGTTGCTCTATGTAGTTTGCTTGCTGAGGTTATTTGTAGCTGCTTGTTTTCAGTGATGTGGTCAGTTTGGACATGGACCATTGAGGTGGACAACATTACAATGGAAACATGGTGTGTGGCACTGGCGAAAATGGGGGCAAGGCCTCATTGTAGTTGTGCAATGCATGTTTTTTTGGGGGCCTGTCCCTGGTCCATAATAATGAGACTCTTTAACTGAGCTGATTGGGCGGAAATCTCAGAAGCCATTTCAGAAGGCAAAGCGATCACTTCATTCTTGGTGATGACCTCGTCACAATAACTTTCCTTAGTTATCTAGTAATCTTCAGGTTCCTGAAACTCATTTCAGTGGCAAGATGCTATGCGGGCGTAGTTTCAGCAGTCATAAATGGCATCATAAATGTTTGTAGGCTGTACAATCAGCAAAGCATTCAGTTAGGGTTCCTCAAAGGCGTCAAGGAGCCAGTATTTAATCTGGAGGTCCACCTCCTTGGTGAGATGGTGGTTGGTATGTTATCACTGTCCTATCAGATCTTCAAAGATGTCCAAGAAGCGTCACAAATTCAGGTAGTTCTTTAGATGGTGTAAGTTTTTTAGTAGCTGTTTACTATTTTTGGATACTAGCTCACTTCAAATCCCTTTGTTTAAATGCACTGGTTCCTTGTATGTGCGTTGTTTAAATTGTTGATAATAAATTATGCTGGGCAGTAATAGTATAAAGACTATTATTATAACTAGGCTTCTTTTAGCCAAGATGATATTAGGTCGAATGCAAAACTGGTGATTATCTAATCAGAATTCTTCTGGAATCTCAGTTGTGACTCCTTCCCTCTTCTGTAGGATTTAACCTAGGATCAGGTTCAGAGTTTTTCTTCTTTCTCATCATGAAAGGTCCGTGGAGATAACAATAAGAAGGACAAAGAATCTCTCATACTCTAAAACTCTAATCACAAGAGCAAAACAGGTTAAATTATAAATGTATTTGAGCTTTTCTTATCTGCTTTATTTAGAAAAAATAAGGGTAACATAAGGAATTTGGTCAAACTCTTCTGTTGGAGCCACACTTGGAAACAGCATCTATCACCAATGAATTAACTCTCCAGGGTCATATGAAACGATGATCTTAGTTATCAGTTTCAAGCAGATTCTTCCGCCAATTCTCAAAGTGACCTCTTCTGGGTTGAAACAAAGAAGTTGTCCTAATGCCTTCGCTCAATCCTCTTTGAGTCACCCTTATTAGGTAACAATATGCTTAATTGTTAAACTCTTAATTATAAACAGAATGTTGCAATCCCTAGATGTTAACTCACAAGTTGCTTTATCACAGGTTTCATCACTCACCCAGCTAATCATAAACCCATTAGTTGATGATGACTAAAACTGATTGACACCTACAATTTAATTAAGTTAAAAAATAAAATTGACAATCTAATCACTTGTTTATTGTCAGGGATCAACCCCAACAAAACATAAATGATCTGGAAGATCAAACCCCAGCGAATTGCCAGATATTCATTCAGGATAATACTCCAAAGTTACTATAATTATTTAATAACTACCATATCCACAAGTGGGATGAATCCCCTAGTAGACAAGAAGATGTACCTAATTGTAGAGCTGGAAAATTTGGGCATATTGAGATCCAAACACATCCCCCTGCTTGACAAGATTATCCAGCAATGAAGCTTTTCTGGGGGTATATACTGCTTCAACTCTGACTGAGCCCACCAGCATGGTTAAGTTTGAGTTCTTTTAAGTCGTCTCCTTTCCTTGCCTAATGCATATCTGGTTAATCCTTCTTATTAGCGCGTTCCCATTCCACATCCTCCTTGCTGCCACCTCCACTGAGCGCTGTTCCCACAGCCCCATGCTGTGCCACCTAGTTTGTATTTATTCTAGGAAGGTCAACCAGTGGACAAGCACTTCTGATATAGTGAGAAAACTAATTAAATTTGACAATTAATGACACCCCAGAGGGTTCAGAGCCCCTCTTGTTGTCTCCAGAATCACCAAGATTAGGACGGTGTGGAGGGGGTTATGCTGGCTTATTCTTGGATGCAGCATGTGTGAAGGAAAGGATCAACTTTTAGGAACCATATGGGGAACCATGTGTTGATTGTCCTTCTTTTATAGGGGGTCATATGTCCAAACAGACATGCTTTGAAATGTTCCAATATATGGCTGTGGAAGTGATAGATGGCTTTTTGGATTGTAGGCGCTGCTCCTGTGAACGATTCCAGTACCATTGTATGTATCGTCTATAGTGCTATTGATACTATTAGCGCCCTGAGAGATGGATGGATAGGAGAGTCCATGTTTATAGCGAACATGTTCCTTGATAGGCTGAATGTATGTCCGTTTTTTTGGCGGAAAAGGCGCATGGCCTCTTTCCATACAGCCACTGATGTTGGGAATTGTTCTAAATGGTGGGCTAGGCTTCCATACTGAACAATTATTGCACATGAGGTATGAGTGGCATTTGACCGTTCATCTGTGCGGTATACTCTCCTAATACACCTCCATACATGTGCTCTTATCCTGGGTTGGAGTAGAGAGTAATGTGTTTATCTCCATACTATTTTTTGGTTCTTCAAGTTGTAGGGTATGTCCATATGGTCCAAGTAACTATTCTGGGTATTGTATTAAGGCTTTTGCTTATTATATTATTTGTGACTATTTGATCGTTGATCTCCTGTCTGTGAGTTAGCCTTAGGCGTCCTCAGTGACTGGTTTGGCCGTTTATGTGGATCCTCCATGTCGCTCTTCTCATGGCTAGGAGTATTCATTTGAAGTGTGCAGGAGTGCCATGTGGTCCTGCAGCTGTGGGATGGGATGGTAGATACTTATTTAATGTGTTTGAGTGATCTGGGCTTATTAATTGTAGTGCACGTGTGAAGTTATATTTTGCTGTTCTGGCCAAGTGTGTATCTGGAAGATCTGGGCTAGTCACCTGAGATATTAGGATCCCAGTATATGGGTTGCCTGCTCTATGTAATTAGTAAGCCCCATACCTCCATTTCTTCTAGAGCCAAATAGGGTTACAAGGCGTACAGGGGGTTGTGGTTGGACCATAGCCATCCTTGTAATAGGGCGTGAATTGTGTTGAAGAAGGATGGTGAGAAAGCGATTTCATGGACCGTGAACCATATGATTGATAGAATCATTGAGTTGGCTACCGTGACCCTTCCTGTTAGAACTGTTTGGTGTCCATGTAAGGAGGCAATGCGTTTTATTTTGTCTAATAATTGATTTTCCATCATTGAGTTAGCGTATCCTCCTGCTTCCAACCATACTCCCAAGTGACGAACAGGGTTAGCTATTGGCTTTGTGTTGAATGGTTAGTTTTAGTGAGTTTATTGCTAATTTACGCCTCCTATGTTTGGTCAGGAGTCTTGATGTTGTACTAGCTTGTTGGCCCTGTGTAGATGGCATCCACTGGGTCTGATATTTTCCCAGGACTATAATTTCCATTTTCTCAGTGTTAAGTGATGCATTACTTATGGTTGAAGGTTCTTGTATTATTTTCTCAATTCTTCAAGCGTCCTGATTGTTGGATTTGCCCACCACACAATCATCAGTGAAGGCCATCATTTTGACTGGTGGTTGGCCCTTGACGTTGATTCCCTTGAGAAGTGTGTTTGTATTCAGGATTGGGGGGTCTAAGCTAAAATTGTTAAGTTGAGGGCTTAAGGGGTCTCATTGTTCAGTCCTCTCTGTGGGATAACTGGTTTGGTTAAGAAGCCTGCTCCCCTTACAGCCATGGTTGCAGACTCTGTAAACAACATTAACCAGTTTATGAATCTATTTGGAAGCTTGAATTTTGAAGGCAGGCTCTAAGATAGGTCCAGTTAACCCTTTCATATGCCTTTTGTTGTTCTAACAAGACAAGTGCTCCAGAGGTTTTGGACTGGCAGACATTTGCAACTGTGTGGATGTTATCCCATATGGATCTTCTTGAGACAAATCCATATTGTGATGGGGGATATCGCATCAGTTGTAACTTCTTCTAGTCGTTTAGCCATAATTTCTGTGAAAGTTTTGTATTTGTATTGGTTAAAAAAATTGGGTACCAGTTGGATAGATCTAATCTGTCTCCTTTCTTAAATCATGTGACCGTGTATGCTTCTTTGCCTCCAGGTAGGAGGCATACTTCCATAATACACTTGTTCATTGAAGCGAGAAGAATGTTTGAGATGTTAGTAAAATATTTTTTATAAAATTCATAGGGAATCTCATCAAGTCCAGGGAATTTCCCTCTTGGTGCATCGCGTACTACTTCCCATAATTCCTCACATGATATTAGGTTAATTAAATTGTTATTTTGAATTGCAGTGTCGATATGTGCACTTCTAAGGAATTTTTCAATTTTTTCTGTTTCAATCAGCTTGGATTTATACAATTTTATGTAAAACCTGTGTACTTGGTTCCGCCAGTTTG
The DNA here is from genome assembly GCA_022478985.1 of Massospora cicadina. NCBI lineage: Eukaryota > Fungi > Entomophthoromycota > Entomophthoromycetes > Entomophthorales > Entomophthoraceae > Massospora > Massospora cicadina. The sequence continues at coordinate 34,927 of JAKSZP010015126.1, forward strand.
TAGGACACCAAAACAAGCTGATGGTCAGAGAATTTAATTTTTTAGTCTTAAATTTTTGAATTTGGTGATGGAATATTATTGGTGTAAGTATTAGGTCTATCCTTGATATAGAGACAAGTGTACAATTGTGTACATGTGGGCGTGTCATGTTTTGTAGCAGGGATTGCCTTTTTGGCAGTGGATCATATAGTCCCAGGGTGGCCTTTAGTACTCGAAGTTCCACTTGCCCTTGTGGTATCTCCATTGTGTATGGCCATTGGTCCGTTTCTGAGTTGATCCAGCAGTTCATGTCTCCCATGACAAAAGTGTTTTCTGGTAAATTTAGTTGAGTTAGGGCTGTGAGAAATTCTCTTCAGTCTTGTGCACTGTTTGGGGTGTACACACTAGCGATTGTGTGCACTTTGGTGTGCCATTTGTATGTTACAGCAAGTATGCGGCTGACCAGAAATAAAATTTTATTAATTAATTTAAAGTTTTGGTTTGTGCGTACTATCACCCCACAGTGGAGTGACTAAAATGATATTGTTGGGAGGAGCATTTTTTTCCCATGCCTCCTCCTCTCCCTGTGGACAGTGGGTTTCCTGCACCACCAGGATATCCACAGGTGGGTTTTGTAGGAGACTCAATTTCTTGGCCAAGGATGTTAAGGCCTTGAGTCTCACTATGTTCAGCATCCCTATCTCTACTGAGACGCCCAATGTGCCTCAGGAGTGGTTAGCAGGGCCTCCTGGCCCTACTCCCTCACTCACATTGCTCTCCACTGCACCTCTTCTGTGTAGAGCATAACCATGAGTAGGAGTTGGGGTGTATCCTGCTCCTTTCATCACCACAGTTTTTGCTCCTCTCTTGGCTTTTCTTGGTTTCAAAATGTTATTGTGGTGTACTTGTGGATTTTTATTGGCCACATTATTTTCTTGCGCATTCCATTGTTGATTTTCCTTCCCAATTGGGTTAACTTCCACATTTTCTGGGGGTGCACTGAACCCCAATTTTGCTGCATTCATTTCTGATTTTGGCTTTGCCAAATTAGAACTGGTTAGATTGGGTATATGGTTTTCCATAAGATCTGATTGGTTCATGGACTTGAATTCCTCCATGTCTTCCTAGATCTGCTCTGGCAATATGTTTGATTCTTCTGAGGCCTTTGCCTTGGCCATGGCCAGCTTGCGAGCTTGTTTGGCCATTTTTTCTTTCTGGGAAATAGGATCAATTATTTTAAATTGTCCATGTTCTCCCCAGTTGAAAGCTTGTGTAGTATCTGTAATTTTGGTGTACTCTGAGTCATCTTAGCCCATTTTCTCCTCACAGAATTCGATTTCTCTCAGGCCTTCTCTAATGGGGCAAGCATGAATCTTGTGCCCAAAGGTCTGACATTGGTTGCAAATGGGGGGTGCACTTTCCACTGTCGCATGGAACAGCTGGGATTTTTTCCCATTGATTGTGAAGGATTCAATGTGGGGGATCTTTGTATAATCCTCTACTACATCCTGGTTTGGTGAAATTATTGCTATTGCCTTCCCCATGCTAAGGGTCAGTATCAGCTGGAATCATTGTATTTTCAAATTGTTTAATTTCTCCGTAGGCTTCCAAGCCTTCTCAGAGATGTTTTTTGACTACTGTGCGTGCCAGTGTAGTCAGAAGATAGTCAAAAATGATGAAGATGTCTTTGAATTCTGTCCAATGGGTGCGTTTGGTTGGGACCAATTGCTGTCCATCAGGAAGATTGAATACTACTCTGACCTTCTCTGCATCATTCGCTTCTTCTACAGTTTTGAACCTAAGGTCTACCCAACCTCTGCGGATTTTATGGGTTTTAAGGTACACCACATGTGGGAAAATTTTTTGTTGGGCTTTTTCAAACTTTTCCCACATTGTCAGTGTTTCTACGCCCAGGAAAAATCATATCTCGTGTTCCACCAATGACAGTGGTTGCAATTGGGTATTTCCAAATAGCTGCAATATTTTACTAAGAAATTGGTGAAACCTGCGGAAAGCGCAACCTCAGGTTTTTATTTTTGCTTAGGTTTTTGTTTGTACCTGTGCTCTTGGTACCTTTGGGCAGTGCAGGTCTAGATTCGCTGCCCTTTACCATGTTCACCCAGCTCTTTACCTTATTGTTCAATCTTATCTCTCCTGGTGTTGATTATCAAATTATGCTGTTTTAATTGAATTGAAATTACTAAAAGTGATAGTAATTGGAAAGAAAAGTTAGTAACTTTACTTTGCCACCTAGTTTGTGTGTTCTTGATTTTAAATGTTCTGGAAAGCCTGTTTTCCCCTAGGTGGAGTTATATGAAACTTCTTTATCTAAAGAATCTTTTCAGGAAGCTTCTTTAATTCCTTGTTCCCTATATTCCCCAGGCTGGTCTTTTAATGCTTAAGGCCATATTCTGGAAAATATATTCACCCTATCCTGATTCTGCTGATACTTTTTTCTTCCAGCACCTTAGGACTACTCATGATGAAATAAGTTTCAACCCAAGTTAGTCCTACCAATAACATAGGGAACATCACCAAAGTGCTTTTTGATGATGGAAAATAAAAATTGATGTTTTATATTTCTTACATTTTTATTTTTATATCTTTTTCTTTGATTTTTTTTGTCATTAATTATTTATTTGTACTTTTCCTTATGTTATTTTTTTTGAATTGGGACTTAACCTATAAGGATAATAGAGGTCCATCTTTTCATTTTCCCTACTCTGGTTCAGCAGTTTTTTTTTGAACTTAATTAACTATCATGGTTCAGATGTCTATTTTTTGACTTAACCACCTATCATTGGTCAGTGGTCCCACTGGGACTTGATCAACCCCAGGACTTGACCTATTTTTTTAGGTTCAGTGGTCTTTTGGGAGTATTGCAATTATTACTCCACTAGATCCAATACTTGAGATATTTAGTATGGACCCAGTTCACTATATGACCATCTGGATGCTCTTAATTATATAGGCATCAGTCGCTGTTTTGGAAAAACTCAAAAGGACCTTACCACAAAGCATCCGGCTTATTTCTTCTTCCAAAATCATTGGTGTCGCACTAGGCTACCACAACCCCACATGGTATTATTGTATCTCTGGTCAGTTCTTGTCATCCATTAAATTCACTTTAATCTTTTTTAAAGGCAGTATTAAACTCCTGCAATTACAGTATAATCATTAAACTAGCCAGTCAGTTCAGTTATTGACCAGTACTCATCCTGGTGCTGGCTCTATGGCAGTATATATAAAATTGGGTTAATGCTACCCTTCAAAGGCATAGTAGTTAAAACGGCATTTTTTCTGTTGCCATATGATGACTAATGTTGTAGGCGAAGGCAAATGAACTTAGGTAATTTCTCCAAGTGGAAGTTTTCCCTGAGACCAATTTTCTCAGCGCTGCAGCTAGTGCTCCATTTACTCATTCTAACATATCATTTGTTTCTGGTTGATATGAAATAGATACCACTCCTCATATTACCATTAATTCATTTAGTCTTAGGATCACATATGAGGTAAAATTGGTTCCATTGTCACTTAGGATAACTTATGGTCATCCATGACAGTATACCCACTTGATCCAAAATGAACTTAGCCATGCTTGCAGCATCTACTTTGCTTAAGGCTTTGGTTTCTAAACGTCTAGTCAAATGGTCTATTACCAAAATGATGTATTTCGCTCCTCCTGTCTTGATACTCAGGGGTCTCATCAAATCTACTATCACAGTTTGTCATGCAAATCCAAGGCGTACTAGCCCGTATCCTGTCATATTCATCCAAGGCTTGTAGAGTTGGCATTCTATGCAACAGGCCAGGTAGTCAGCGACATCATAGTTGATTAATTCCTAGTAGTTTACTGGCAAAATTGGTCCATAATCTTCCTTAGGCCACCATAGCCAACGACTTTATGTGCAGCTCAAATAATTTCCACTTGTTCTGAAGTCTTTGGGAATAAAAACCATTTTCTCACAATTGTTTTTAAATAATTGTCCAGTTTCATCTTGATGATTTCTCATCACTTTCCTTAGTGCACCATAAATTTCTAAGGGTTCATCCCCAACTTTGCCTATGATCATCTTTTAGAATAATTCATTCGCCTAATGATAGGCAACTTGTACAGCGGGCAATACTGATAATCTGTCAGCGTTTTTAGTTCTGCTACAGCCTTGTGTTATCTTAAAACCATAGGCTTTTAGTTTTAAAGCCCATTGGTCAATCGCCCTTCTGATTCCTTCATATTATGAAGCCATTGTAGAGATGAGTGGTTGTTCACCACTTTAAAATGTGTTCCATGGATATACACTCAGTATTGCTTGCATGAATAAATCACCGCAAAGCATTTGCATTCCATCATGGTATGATTTCTCTCCATTGGCGTTAGTGTTCTTCTCACATAGGCCACTGGATGTTTTTCTTTATCATCATCCAATTATCTCAAGTGGAACTGATTGCTGGCAATGAAGCATCAGTTTGCACGATAAATTACCAATTGAAAACCAAGTATTTTAAGGCAGGACTGTCATCAAATATCAGCATAACTCATCGAATGACTCTTGGACCTCATAGTCCCATATGAATCCTTTTTTAATCCTTTAATAAGTGGAATAATAGCTCTGCAATTCTAATAATATCTTTATAAATCAGTAATAGTAACTAACCATCCCAAGAGATACTTGAATATCCCAAAATCTCTACAGGATTGACATCCATTTGATAGCTAAATTCTTCTGCAGCTAGGGTTGCAGCCCGCTGAAATTTATCACAAACCCCAAGTACTCAAGCTCTTTCTTGAAGAAATGTTATTTCCTCAGCTTAATACTCAAGTTTTCTATCGTCAGGCGCTTATAAAAAATCTTCTAAGTGCACCAGATGTTCTGTGAAGATCCTGCTGAATACATTGATTTTATCCAGATATACTAAGATTCAGGATAGCTTCAAATTACTGAGGATAGTGTCCATTGCTCTCTTGAATGTTGTTGGCCCATTGCGCAATCGCCAGGGAATTCAGGTTAACTGGTACAATACTTATGCAGTAATTATCAAACATTTTTAATCCTCCTTTGGCAAATAAATTTGCCAATATCCCAAAATTAAGCTCATCACCAAAAAAGTACTTGCATTCCCTAGGTGATTGAGCAAGACATCAATCCTCAGCAGTGGATAAGAGTCCTTTTAAGTGATTTTGTTCAATCAGAAATAATTATTAACTACTTTATTTGATCCTCCCTTCTTTTTCACAATTAGTATTGGATTTGCCCATGGACTCTATGATGGAATAAATAGCCCATGCTCAACTAGCTTGCTGATTCCTTCGCTGTCCACAGCTTTTGCAGCTCTAGACTGGAGGACTTGTCTCATCCTTATTGGTGGTTATTCCCTAGTGTTGACCTTGTGGGTCATGCTTTTTGCTCATCCAAAGTCATTGTCATCTTGGGCAAATATCTTAATATCTTAAAATAATTGGATCACATCTTTCTGCTCTGATAATTAAACCAACTTCTTTCAATTGACCAAAATGTTAACGCCTTCAGCAAATTCCGTCAATAATACCATCTCAGTTAATGTTCTGAAGTCATGGAATTTGCTTATCACTGATGTCAGGATTAAATGTAGAAACTCGATGACATAATTTTTCTCTATCTTCATCAGTTTTTCTACTAGATTAGCCAGTAGCACGCTTATTTCTCCATGTCTTGACATAATAATCCCTGGTACTAACCCATGGCTTTATTCTAGATTTCCTCCATTGGCTGACAACTTCTTAATACAACTGCTCCAGGATTTTTATTGTTAACCCTGTTTCAACGATTACTTATGTTCAAGGTGGTATATTGTTTGTTGTTTTTGTTCTCAGGAGTATCCCACAAATTTCTAGGTTCTCCTTTGACATTTCACTCCATTTTTGTTTAACCATTTTGTACTGGATGATGATGATGTCATCATTGTAAATCAGGTTTACAAAATAATCTTCTTTGTCAGTGGCGGTGCAGCTTCCTGCTGATATACCATGGGCAGGGCTTGCACCAAAATTTCAGGTATTCTCCTTGAAATCACATTTCACCTATATTTTCTCATAAATCTCATCCTGAAAAGCATGCTATAATTCTGAAAAGCCAACACTATGGTGGGAGCTAATACAACAAGTGATCTGAAATAGAGTGGCAGCGCACTGTAGGCTCCACAGATATCGAATATCTGGCCCAGCTATTCCATACCCCTTCCGGTGTTCTAGATACTGTGAAATCTTCATTATTATCATCAATTTGGTCAAAATAAGGTTGATGGGCGCTATCCTGTTGATTATCACCCACACTCTCACTTAGTTGATTATGATATCCACATATGTACACCCAGAGTATTGTAGTAAGGATATTCCTGAGTGGATAGTGGCATTATTCACCAAATTGAGAGTGTAAATTAATTATGCAGTTAAATCAGGGAAAGATTCCTTAATCATGCTAATGGGGAGAGATATTTGCCTCATCTAAACTTATCTTGACTAATTCCTTCAGATTATTAGTGAATCTAATTTTACCCACTGGCTTACAAGTGCATGGTCAAGCCACTTCTTTCTTTATTTTCAAGTTGATCCCCTCCTCTTTTGCTCAGGTTATGGCGTTCACGTCCAAATTAACAACCTAATAGAGTAGGTTGGTTTTTTCAAACATTTAAAAGAGGCCAGAAATATCTATCTCATCATTCAATATGTCAGAAGGAACAGGTTTATCCACTGTGCCATATTTTATCTTTTCTAGACTGTGGGCCCTTTTCCAAATTATTGACAGATTTCCTTCTCCTTCGCCTAGACTAGAGTAACCTGCTCCTTGGGTTTCTTGCTCAACATTGAGCAACAAAATTGTTTTGTGATGTGTAGCAAAGCAAAAGTACAAAAACAAGTGGACCTGATGCAAATCCACTCCCACCAATATGGGAGACCTGGCCATTTTGTTGCTCAATATTTGCCTTAACAAATTTTACATTATCTTAGGCTCAAGTCAGAACAACTTTGAAGGCTTGGTTTGGTGCTTCAAAGGCCTTCTAGCATTTTTAACTTATCCACCATCTGAGATGTGGACATCTGAGTCACTAGCGCTGAAGTCATTGTTTGGTGCAATCCATGATAGGGCTGAAGAACCGCTTGCACCATAATTCATGCATTAAGATCTGATAGCACCTTTTTCACTGGCCAGGATCTGTGATTCCTGGTGGAATTGGTCCATGAAAGCTACTATAGCCTTATATTTTTTAAAATTAAGTACTCATAATTTACTGCATGCGACCAGACATCTAAATAGGGCTTCTGCAATTCTATTATAATGGCTTCTTTGGCATCATTATAAGACCAATTGCCACCGTTCAGATGGGGTAACACCAGATTCTGGTTCTTTGATGTTTTGGCAGTTCATGAAGGTCTATGCCACTTGTCAATCACTAAATCCAAACATTATCATCTCGAATTTTTTAAAATGCAGGGGTGTTATCCTTATGGAATGTGGGTAAATTTGGTGTGCTCCAAAATTCATCTGTGGCTCCATTGGCAATGGATTGCTGCCCAATGACTCAATTGACCGCAGGAGTAACCTCGGGGGTCATTTCTGAAATTGATTTAAATGACCCAGGAATATTTCTGGGTGGTGGAATTTTCATGACTGGATTTTCATGTATGTTATTGTCAGCTTCTTCTGCCTCCATTTGCACGCAATCACATTGGTTATTCTCCAGCTCTTCTATGCATTTCAATAATAATGCTATCTCTTTAGTAATTCAGCGTAAAAATTCTCAATCTGCTTCTCAATTCAGAATCTGAAATAATACTTTCTAATTAATTTACCCTACATTCACTTCATGGTGATGACTTTTCGTTAGAGGTCATTGTTAATTTT
>JAKSZP010015127.1:0-42622 GCA_022478985.1 Massospora cicadina
ATGAGGACATCAAGGAGGCCATGGTTAAACAGTGTAATGAAATGATCAGAGGAACGAGGATCTAAAAAAGAGAGGATAGCTGTAAAGGGGAACAGATATGCATTCTACACTCTTACAGAAGGGAACTCAATTTATTTACTGAATACGCTGATGATGCTGCCTTACTCCTCTCATATACAGGTGAGAAGGATGAGAGTTAACTAAGATTATACTCTGCATATACAACCTAGAGTAGGCTGGGTATCAATTTTACCTGATGCTAGAGCAGACCCAGAAGATGTGCTGCCAGATTTACCCCAGAACTAGTATTGGGGATGAGCATGATGATGAGCCTGTTAGTTTAGGGCTACCCAGAAAGAGCTCTATGGATTTATCAGACTGAAATTCATATGACCCAATTCTTCTAGTTTATACGTTGGAAAAGTAGTACCTGGGTTAAAGATAAGGAAAAGTAAATTTTACTACTCCACTAAACCTTGTAAGATTTGTTTCTTAACAAAAATCCTGATCCCCATGGGGATAGGTAACCTAATTGAAAGTCACCCTTTAAAATTAAAGATAAACCTCCTAATCTCAATTTATTTCTTTATGTGATGAAAAATCTACCAAAAAGCACCGGAGGATAAGATGTAGAGAGTGCAATAACCAGAATTATCATCCTTTTCCCTGTATTAGCGTAGGGGAGCATGTGCTATACTATAGTATTCTGGGTTTGGGAGGAGAAATAAGCTTAAACATCTGGAAAACGACTGTTCAAAAATATAGAGGAACTTTCAACTAATACATATACGCTTAAGGATCCCATCAAAGGGTGCATCATCAACAGAGTATGCACTAAGCAATTAAAGCAATTTCATCATGGCACTGAGATGCTAGCCACATAAATCAATTTCCATATCGCCAGCTTTAGCCAATTTGTCAATCCATATGTTTGGTCAAGTGGGGGAAATGTTGCAATTTGGGTTTGACCAACCATAGGATATTGACTCCAGCCATTATATCACTAATTCCCTATAGATCTCGGTGCTATCCTCATCCTGATTATCTTTATTCATCAGCAGTAAAATCAATCAGCCTGCCATCAAACTTTGTTAGCATTTCCCCAAATTAAAGCATTTATTAATTCACTATACAATATTGACTTCCAGTGGATATATCTCTATCTGCTCATTGAATGAATTCCCAGTTCCACAAACCAGTTCATTACTGTCAATCAGGGATTATAAAAGATAAGCCAAATAGTTTCTAAATACCCCTGCTGACCAATACCTGAGGATGAGCCAAATGCTGGAAAGACTTTAAGAAAGATATGTCAATTGTATGGACGGACAGCCACCAAGTGTGTGACCTATGTTGGATAGATGACCATCCAATCTCATTAGCAATGTGAAAAAGTTTATTAGAGGACCGTAAAAGATAAACAATAGAATATTTGGGAGCTGCAGGGAAGGCTTACATGCTAAAGGATAAAGTTTAAATTGGAGGGCCCTGTAACAGAAGGAGGACAAACGTGGTGATAACACTCTGGTATCTACACTTCCTGAAGAAACACTGATTTTCATAATAATGGATATTTTATGCTGGAAGTACTTAACATACTACAGCTGTTTTAAAGTGTTTATTTAATAAAATGCTATATTATATAATCTTTACATTTCTGAGGTATATTGTCTATACAGATAGACCTGTTTGAGTGCCAGATATACTTGTGCCAATATCGCCCAGTTGCAGTCCCAATTGCAACATGCACAGACAACTATTAGATTGGCTCACTCCTCTCACTTTAATATGCAGCTTAACATTTAGTAAAATCTGATTTTTAATTATAATAATATATATCTCAAGATAAGTTTACTATTATTATCATATTGGATCAGGTGGCCACTCATATCAACTAAGATATTTGACATCTAATACATGTTCTCAAAAAAATCATTGATAGAGATGATATGTACTTACTACAAAGTCCTTCATCATAATACTACTGAATGTTACATAAAACAATCTAAATATTTGAAAAAGGCTTTTATACATTAAGAGTTATTTTTCTATAAGTTAAAAAAAGATGTTGCATGTAATATAATTATAGTAAAATGACCCAATACCTTAGCCAAATTATATTTTAAGTTAAAAGCTTTACTATTAGCTGAGAGGTATATACTTTACTCTTATAATTTTTTAGTTTAATCTCCACAAATAGGCCTGCTTACTTTCTTAATTTGGCAACGTAGTTACTTTTTAGAAATTAGGTTTATAATATTGCAGTCTTAGAGAAATGAGAAGAGCTCTCTGGTAAATATTATCATTATGAAATTAATGAAGCGCTTAAGCATCTAAACCTAACTTATTATCTATTTATTTGGGGAAGGTCAACCAGGGGACAATCACATCCGATATAGTGGGGATAAAACAATTAACTGTGAAAATTAGAGGCACCCCAGAGGGTTATAAGCCCCTCTTATTGTCTCCAGGGCCACCAAGTTTTAGGACGGTAGGGGGGTTATTTTGGCTTATCCTTGGATGCAGCATTAGTGAAGGAAAGAATAAATCTGTAGGAAACATATGGGGAACCATGTATTGATAATCCTTCTGTTGCTTGGGGTCATGTTTCCAAACAACCATGCTTGTAAATGTTCCAATATATGGCAGTTGAAACGATTATTTGCTTCTTGGATTGGAGGCGTTACTCCCATAAGCAGTTTCCAGTACTATCACATGGATCGTCTGTAGTGCTATTGCTACTATTAACGCCCAGAGAAAAGGATAGATAGGTGACTCCATGTTTAGAGCTAACATATTTCTAGCTAGACTGAATGATTGTCCACTGTCTTGGCGGAATAGGCGCATGACTTCTTTCCATATAGCCACTGACGTTGGACATTGTTATAACTGGTGTGCTAGGCTTCCATACTGACAATATATTGTATATGAGGAATGGGCAGCATTTGACCTTTCTGATGTGCGGTATACTCTCCTCATGCATCTCCACACATGTGCTCTTATCCTGGTTTAAAGTAGTAGGTGATGTGTGTAATCCATACTCTTCTTTGGGTCTCCAGGTTGTATGGTATATCCTTATGGTCCATGTAATCAATCCTGGCTATGGTAAACTGATTTCTGCATATTATGTTATCTGTGACTATTTGACCATTAATTTCCTGTCTGTGAGTTAGCCATAGGCGTCCTCAGTTACTGGTTTGGCAACATATGTGGATCTTCCACTCTGCTCTTCTCATGGCTAGGAGTATTTGTTTGAAATGTGCAGGAGTGCCATGTGGTCCTGCAGCTGTAGGATGGGACGCTACATACTTGATTAATGTGTTTGGGTGATCTGGGTTTCTTAATTGGAGTTCTCATGTAAAGTTATATCTTGCTGTTCTGGCCCAATGTATATCTGGAAAATCTGGGCTAGTCACCTGAGCTATCCAGGATCCTAGTTTATGGGTCGCTTGCTCTAAATAATTAGTAAGCCAAAATCTTCATTCCTTCTAAAACAAATAGGGTTTTGAGGCGTACAGGGAGGTTGTGGTTAGACCAAAGACATCCTTGTAATAAGGCGTGAATTGTATTAAAGAACACTATGAGAAAGCAATTGCATGGGCCGTAAACCATATGATTGATAGAATAATAGAGTTGGCTACTTTGACCCTTCCTGTTAGGCCTTTTTGATGTCCATGCAAGGAGACAATGCGTTTTGTTATTTTATCTAGAAGTTTGTTTTCCATCATGGAGTTGGCGTAACCTCCTGCTTCCAGACCATACCCCCAAGTGACAGACATTTTCAGGCAAACAGCAAGTTATAATTAGACCAGCCTGCCAGCCTAGGTTCTGGAGCACCCAAAATGGCAAACCAGAATGCCAAAGGCACTGCTGATGGTATAACGGATATGAAACTGGAGAGGAGTTTCGCCAATAACTGCTGGTGAGCCAGAATCTCATACAAGCGCACAATAAGATACCAGACAAAAATGGCCATTAACTCCAAGGGGTGTGTGAGAGTGCTGGCGGAAAGGGCAGTTTATTTTCCAACATTAAAAATGAAAATATCAGGGAAAGAGATTTTTTATAGAAAGTAAAGAAAGAAAATCAACCAACAATTTTCTCAGTGTGATGCAACTGATTAAATAGTGGTCAATTGATGCAGAGACAAGCAGGGATCTGGTCCCTCAAGTTTGATCTAACTGGCGAATTATTTGGGGATGGGGGAAGATAAGCTCAATAAAACTGACATCAAAGGATTTGGTGGCAGGCCGAGTCACTGTTGGTTCAGCCTCAAATGCCTTAAACTGAGGCTTGACTGTGTTTCTGATGGCTAGCATGATGGCATCTGGCCTGACAAGCAGTGGGAATCCCCCAAGGCCACCTCATGTAGGGACAGTCCCAATTGGTTGAGAACAGGTTCAGGATGCCCAACCCACCTGTGCCCAGTCGCTGGGCCATTTTTTCAGTCAAAAGCGTTGCATCGGCCACAACTCCCAATTTTCTAGAAGGGAGCTTTGAAATATTGTTGATGGTGTCTGATGCTACTACCTGCACATTGGGGATCATTCTTGACAATTTTGAGAGGGGGTCAATTTTGATGGTCACACTGATGGGCAAATTGAAACTGTCAGCGATTCTGGCTGATAACTTAATCTTCATCCCTCTTTGGCTATGCAGATTCTGATTGTCAGGCTTAATTTCCATCAGTTTCAGAGCAATTAAAAAAAAATTTGGTGATCTTGGCACAGATTTCTGTAATTTTTCTAATGAGTTTGGCCATAATGAATGAAGATACCAGGGGAGGGGTCCAGAGAGGGAAGGCTGTTACCCAACGCTCATCTACCACGTGGGTGAGGTCGCCCTGGATGATGAGGGCATGGCCACCCTCTTCAGACCCTTTTTGCTCAGAAATGGTAAGAGCGACTGATCTATGAACAGGGGACGTTCCCCTGGACTTACAGACAGATCCAGCTGTCAGCTTGTTGATGAAGGGAAGTTTGAGTGGGGTTATTGCTGATTTTCGCCTCCTATGTCTGATAAGGAGTCTTGATGTTGTATACGTTTGTTGGCCCAGGGTAGATGGCATCCAATGGGTCTGATATTTCCCCAGGAGTATGATTTCCGTTTTCTCAGTGTTAAGTGATGCGTTGCTTATGGCTGAATATTCTTTTATTACCTTCTCAATTCTGCAAGCATCCTGATTGTTGAATATTCACACCACACAGTCGTCAGCAAAGGTCATTGTTTTGACTAGTGGTTGGACATAGACATTGATTCCATTGAGAAGTGTATTTGTATTCCGGATTAGAGGATCCAAACTAAAATTGCAAAGTAGAGGGCTTAAAGGGTCTCCTTGTCTGAGTCCTCTCTGTGTTATGACTGGGTTAGTTAAGAAGCCTGCTCCATGCACAGCCATGGTAGCTGACTCTGTGAACAACATCACCCAGTTTATGAATCTACTTGCTAGTTTGAATTTTTGAAGGCAGGCCCTGAGATAGGTCCAAATCACCCAGTCATATGCCTTCTGTTGTTCCAAGAAGACAAGCTCTCCAGAGGTTTTAAACTTGCAGACATTTTAAACTGAGTGGATGTTGTCCCATATGGATCTTCTTATAACAAATCCGTATTGTGATGGGGGATATTGCGTCAGTTGCAATTTCTCCTAGTCGTTTGGCCATGATTTTTGTAGATATTTTTGTGCCTGTGTTGGTTAGTTAGATTGGGCGCCAGTTAGATAGGTTTAGTCTGTCTCCTTTTTTGAATAAGGTGACAGTGTAAGCTTCTTTGCCTCCAGGTAGGAGGCATGTTTCCATTATACACTTGTTCATGGAAGCTAAAAGAATATTAGTTATGTTAGTAAAGTATTTTAAATAATTCATAGGTAATCCCATCAGGTCCAGGGCATTTCCCTCTTGGTGCACCGTGTACTACTTCCCATAGTTTCTCACGTGATACTAGTTTAATTAACTTACTATTTTAAGCCACAGTGTCAATATGTGCACTTGTGAGGAATTTTTCGATTTTTTCTGGTTTAACCAGTTTGGATTTATATAAATTCATATAAAGCCTGTGCACTTTGGTCATGACTTCTTTGGGTGTTTCCATTATGGATTTATCCAGTTGTCAGATCTTTTTACAGGCTGTCATATTTTTCTGGGTGTGGAATGGACAGAAAAAATAGCTTGAGCAAGTTTCTCCATCTTTTATGTTTTTTTTCTCTGTATTAAAATCCAACTCAGTGTTGGTAATCACATATCTGGGTGTTTAGCTGAGCAGAAACCTCCACCCATCTACGTCCCCATCCAGGGCTGTACCCTGTGTGTGGGACATTGTTTTCAAGGCTATTAATTTCTATCAAGGTGTGCTTGATAATGGCTGAAGATGCCCTGTACTTTCTAGACGTTGTGTGTTTAATTTGTTGGGTTGTTGATTTTTTAAAATTTTCCCAGGTGGTTAGTGGGTCTGAGAAGAAAGTTTTTGAAAATATTGGGTTGAGGATATTTCCTCCATCATGGATTGAAATTCTGAGTCGGCTAAACTTTCTGGGCATATTCTGCATCACCTGGGTGCTTGGGTAGTTGTTTCCGCTGGTGTGTAGGACACCAAAACTAGCTGATGGTCAGAATACTCGATTTTTGTAGTTTTGAATTTTTGAATTTGGTGGCAGAAAATTAATGGTGTGAGTGTTAGGTCTATCTGTGACATGGATATAAGTGCACCGTTGTGTACATGTGGGCGTGTCATGTTCTGTAGTAGGGATGTCCTTTTTGGCAGTGGATCATATAGCCTAGGGTGGCCTTTAGAATGTGAAGTTCCACTTGCCCTTGTGGTACCTCCATTGTGTATGGTCATCAGTCAGTATCTGGGTTAATCCAACAGTTCATTTCCCCCATGACAAAAGTGCTTGCTGGAAGATGGAGTTGTGTTAGAGCTGTTAAAAACGTTCGTCAGTATAGTGCACAGTTTGGTGCATACACACTGGCTATTATGTGCACTTCAAGTGCCATGAGAAGGTAACAGCTAGTATGCAGCCATCCAGAAACAATTTTTTATTAATAAGTTAAAAAGTTTTGGTTTGCACGTACTATCACCCCACAGTGTTGTGACCAAAACAATATTGTTGGGAGAAGCATGTTTTCCATGCCACCACCTCTCCCTGTGGACAGTGGGTTTACTGCACCATCAGGTATCAAAAGGTGGGTTTTGTAGAAGACTCAACTTCTTGGCCAGGGACATTAAAGCCTTGAGTCCCTCTATGTTCAGCGTCCCTTATCTCTACTGAGACGCCTAATGAGCCCCAGGAGCGGTTAGCAGGGCCCCCTGGCCCTACTCCCTTGCTCACATTACTCTCCATTGCACCTCTGCTGCAGAGAGATAACCATGAGTAGGAGTTGGGGTGTATTCTGCCCCTTTCGTTGCCGCTGTTTTGCACGTCTCTTGCCTTTTCTGGCTTTCAATTTATCATTGCAGTGCACTTGTGTGCTCTTATTGGCCACATTATTCTCTTGCGCATGCCATTGTTGATTTTCATTCCTAATTGGGTTATGCTCCGCTATTTTTGGGGGTGTGCTAAACCCTTGTTTTGCTGCATTTATTTCCAAATCAGGTTCCGCTGAATTCAATCTGTTTGTATTGGTTGTTTAATTATCCACGGGATTTGATTGGTTCATTGATTCAATTTTGTCCATGTCTTCCTGGATCTGTTCTGGTAATATGAATGATTTCACCAAGGCCTTTGCCTTGGCTGCGGCCAGCTTGTGAGCTTGTTTGGCCATTTTTCATTCTTTTGGGGAAATTGGGTCTATTATTTTATATTGCCCAGGTTAACCAAGTTTAATGCTTGTGTTGTGTCTGTGATTTTGGCGTACTCTGAGTCATCTTCGCCAATTTCTTCCTCACAGAATTCCATTTCTCTCAGTCCTTCTTTTATGGGGTAAGCATGATTCTTGTGCCCAAAGGCCTTGCAGTGGTTTCATATGGGGTGCGCTCTCTACTGTTGAGTGGAATAGTTGGGATTTTTCCCCATCAATGGTGAAAGATGTGATGTGAGGGGATTTTTGTGATATCCTCCACTACCTCCTGGTTTGGGGAAATAATTGCGATTTCCTTCCCAGTACTAAGGGTTGGCATCAGCTGGAATCTTTGCATTTTGAATTGTTTAATTTCTCCATAGGCTTCCAAGCCTTCTCAGAGATGTCGTTTGACTACTGTGCATGTCAGTGTAGTTGGAAGGTAACCAAAAATTATAAAAATATATTTGGATTCTGTCCAGCATGTGCATTTGGTCAATACTAAATGCTGACCGTTGGGTAGGTCAAGTACCACTCTGACCTTTGCTGCTTCATTTGCTTCTTCCGCAGGTTCAAACCCAAAGTCTACCCAACCTTTGTGGATAGTATGGGTTTTAAGTACACCACATGCAGGAAAAATTCAAGTTTGACTTCGCCAAACTTTTCCCACATTGTCAATGTTTCTACGCCTAGGAAAACTTATATCTCATGTTTCACCAACAACAGTGGTTGAGTGGAATAATTCCATGTAACTCCAGTATTTTACCAAAAAAATTTACAAAAACCACATGGTGCGCCACCTCAGGTTTTTTGTCTTTGTTGATATTTTTTCTGTTCCTGTGCTCTTGGTACCTTTGGGCGGTGCAGATCCAGGTCCTCTGCCCTTTACCACGTTCACCCAATTCTTTATTTTACTATTCATGCTCATCTCACCTAATATTGATTAAAAAATTTTACTGTTTGGATCAATTATATTACTTAAAGTGATAGTAATTGGATAGAAAAGTCTATAACTCATTACTTAAGCTATAAAGATAAACATCATAATGCACAAATTTTTTAGTTTTACTTTTATGTTTAAAACTATTTTTCCACCTCATCAACTTTATTTGGCAACAAAGTTTTTGAGTTACATCTGAACACTCAATTCATGAATTATGCTGCGGTTGTTCTACTTTTAAAATTTTCTCTTGTTAGGATATAAAGTGATTGTGCGTATAAAATACCCACTTCTATCTATTGAAGGATAATATTAATCCTGTATATCCAGATTTAACAAACAAGTTTTCTTTTTGATTAGTGAGTTAAAGCATTGAGTTAGACTGTCTCCTTCTCCAACTGAGGTAAGAAGAATTTGTGGTGTTTGTAATAACTTCTAACTAACTATCACGTAAGTCACAAGTCATTTTCAATACTTGATTAGCCAATTTATTTAATAACTATCTCCTTGATATTTATGAACTATATATACCGCTATTGTAAAGATAAATGACCTTATATAGACTCCTTGAGCTTATTTATGTGGACCAATTTCATTGTAGCTAATATCACATTTTATTGACATTTTTAATGGAACTAAACAATTTAAAATAAAACTGGCCTCTCCTGTTAAAAATATTTTAAACCTATAAATCTTTATTAACTTTTAATATAGTGTTTATAGATTACCCTTGGTTGTGGCCACCATTGAGAATATAATTAGGAAAAATTTTAAACTCAAAGAAAAAGTGAAGTAGATCTTTAAAGATATGCTTGAATTTTAGTTGATGTAACACATAGAAAATGAATGCTGTGAAACGCCATGATGACATGGGCGATGCCCATACCATACGGTCCTGGCCTACCATTAAAAGCTGATGGAGCTATGTGAAGATGGATCTTAACAGACGTTAGATGCTGGGTTTATCAGACTTCAAAATTCACTCTGGATTCCAATTTTACTAGTTTATATACTATATGGGACAATTAGGCTTTAATACTAGTGGAAGATAAATACAGTAACTAAAAGGATTTTTTCCAGGTATAAATCCCATTCAATCAATTGCTGTTTCACAATTAATTTTGGCTATTGACTTTGACTTAGATACTGAAAGATTTTAATCAAAAAAGATAAGTCAAGTGAGCAATTATACTAACAAATGGTGTTAGAGTTATACATAAATGCTTTAAAGTCTTTATGAAACGCTCTTTCACCTTTCAGTAGACAATGGATGGTCTAATTTTTTTCTAAATATCTTAAGTCTTAATATAAAAAACAAAGTCTTTAATTTGAAATCATTCATCTAAAAGTTACATAAAGTTTTACAATTAGTTAAGTCATATTTAACTGAAGTTAAAAGGGAGATAAGTTTCTCACTTATATAATAATAAAGTGTATCATATTCAAGTTAATGAAGATGAGAAACCCTATGTCAGAAAAATGCACAGCCATCAAATATTTTATATAAAATCTAAGGGAACATGTAAATTTAATTAAGAGATCTTAGGATACTAACAGTTTAGCTCTCTTTTTGCTTGGTGTAACTTTCCAAGAAATTTATATGGTTAAAAAAAGTAAAACCTAATTGCCCGCCATAGTTTTGCTCCAATGTCATCAGATTTCCCGCCAGCTGCCCCAGTGTAGGGCAGTGGTGAAACCCTCCCTGCCATTTTCCATCTGACAGGAAAACGCGCTCAGACTGGTTCACCCATTCATACCTGTTAGATTTTGATGGTTGACTCAAAAATAACCCTTTGAGAAAACCATCAATGCCAATAGATTAATCCCATTGATAGTCCTTTGATCCTTCTGATTTATCCGCATAACTAAATTCATTCAAAACCACCTTAATTGTACTTAAATTGTCCTGATTATCATATTTAATTATAGATATGATATGTTAAATTATGGCTGACTATGGGTCCACTTGGGTGTAAAGTGGTCTCAAAAGCATTAACTGAATTGCACCTCCTAAATTAGTGCACTAATATTAATGCACTAAGGCGGAATTTTAAGTAAAATAAATGAAATCAATTTATTAAACACTTAAACATAGTCGTCCCAATTAAGGGCGTACTTAGTGCTATGAAAGGCCTGCTGACGTCAAAATTAGGGGTGCATCATTTCTATTGTTCATATATATTATCCTCATTTATTGTTATTTGTCAAGATATTATGTAGCTCTAATTGGTAAGATTTTGGTGTTGAGTTTGCTTTTTGGCCCCCATGGATGTGGACAGGATTATGACTACTCTGGAGGTAAAATTTTTTCCAGTATTGAAGAGTAAGACTTGGGGGCACCCATGTCAAGATGAAATGTATTGATGTAAAAGGTGGCTGTGGCCTTGGCCTATTGAGCAGGAAGAGCCACCACTTCCACCCACTTAGTGAAATGATCAATAGCTACTAGAATAAACTTATTCCCACTAGTAGACTGAGGAAGGGGACCTACTACATCCAAACTGATGGTGTGGAATGGTTGTTGGGGGTAGTGGATTGATACTAGTATCTAGTCTTGAAACTGGATTGCTTGTTACATGTAAGGCAAGCTTCAAGACGTCAACAATAGACTCCATCATACCATCCCAATAGAACCGATCTTTAATCCACTCATAAGCTTTTTTGCCCCTCCATGCCCTAAGGTAAAGTGAGCTTCTAGGATAGCAGGTATGCATTCCAAGGGCTGAAGGTAAGGCAGCCAATTTGATTACACCTGCTTATACAACTTCCCATTTTCTACTTTTGTGTTATGAAGAGTGCTGAGCTAGCATCTTCTGGACGGGCTCATCTTCCTCCTCCCATTCATTGGGGGTCATTATGAGGTCATGTAACCTCTTCACCTCGCTATTATCCAAGTGAAGGATGGGCAGCTGAATCAACCCATCAACATTCATGTGTCAAGTCCCAGCAAAGTGTTCAATCTTCATATCATAAGGCTGGAGCTTTAGAGCCCAACGAGCTAACCAGCCAGTAAGGTCCTTCATAATTTGTTACCATTTGAATGAAGCGTGGTCTGTAACTACAGTGAAGGTGGTCTCATATAAAAAATGATGGTAGTGCTTCACAGCTAACAGAACAGCAAGGCACTCCTTCTCAGTTACACTATAATTGCGTTCTGCTTATGACAGCATCTTACTGAAATAGGATACTGGATGATCAACACCATTCTCATCTAATTGGGCTAAGATGGCCCCAACAGCATAGTCTGAAGTGTTGGTAAACAGAATAAAAGGTTTATTGTAGTCTGGGTGTCTCAGGATAGGGCGTTGTAACAGTTGTTTTAACGTCTCAAAAGCAGCCTTCTGTTCAGCACCCCCAACAGAAAGGGGTGTTCTTAGTTAATAAACGAACGAGTGGTTCGCTGATCTAGGTAAATTTGGGGATAAATTGATGTTATTAACCCATCATCTCTAGAAATACCTGAATGTCCTGTAGATTCTTAGGGAGAGGCATCTTCGAAATCGCTTCAACCTTATCTAACATGGGTTTGATTCCTTTTTTGGAAAATGGAGTGTCCAAGGAAATCCAATTTCTTTTGGAAGAAGGTACATTTTGAAGGCTTTAACTTACTATTTGACTTGCGTAATCTTTGAAAAGCTTCCTTCAGATGATCAAGATGTTCATTGAAAGTTCGTGAGAACACTGTGATATCATCAAGATATATAATGGCACAAGTTAACTTTAGGTCCGGAAAAATATGGTCCATTGATCAATGAAAAGAGGCAGGTGCATTACACAACCCTTGCGGTAATTGGGTTGGTTGGATAAGACCCTCACACAAATGAGGGCATATTTCTCCCAATCTTCAGGGGAAAGGTGCAATTGCCTATAGCCACTAGCAAATTCCATAGCGGAGAAGAAGTCAGAGCCAGAGAGCTGAGCCAGGGCGTTGTTAATATGGGGGATAAAAACTATCCATTTTTGTGAGACATTCAATTTTTTTGGTAGTCCATAACTATTTGATGACCTCCGTTTTTTAATAAGCAACAGAGGGGAAGACCAAGGGCTTTGTGAGGGAACTAACAATCCCACATCAAGCAATTGCTAGAGCTCCGTCCTCATTTGATCTTCTTCCACTTTCAACTTATGGTAGGGTTTTGAATGAATAGGGCGGGCATCACCCACATCGATGGAGTGACACCAGCCTTTCATGTGACCATAGTTATGGTCTGATTTAGAAAAGATATCGCTATACTCATCTAATAAAGTATGAACTTTTTACAATTTGACTGGGGCTAACTCATCTTAAATATGGACGTTAGGTTGAGTGCAGACCAGATTATCCGTAGCAAACCCAAATCCGCCATAGAGCCAATGGAGTGGATACTTTCAATATCTTCTGCTGGAAGTAGGAAGCCTCAGCCAAACTCCTGATGTTTTTGAATGATCATGTCTTTTCAAGTGAGGTTTCCCAGAAAAAGGGTAATAGGCCTCTGGTAGGCTAGGTCTAGTACCCCAATCAATACTTTAGGCTCCAATGGGCTAACGCCCTCAAGACTTGTGATATGCAACAAGTAGTGTTGTAGGATTCGGATTGTGTTTTTAGTGTCAACCACGCGTTGATCCCCAGGTTAAATTAATACCTCATCTGCAGCATAGAAAGGGATACCATCCCTATGCATCCACTGAATTGGGCAATTTCCTAGTGTGGCGTCCTAAGGTGGAGTAAGATAAATTCATAGCTGAGAAAAGGTATTTTATTGGGCATGAGTATTCATGCTTGCTGGGTTCTTTGTTAGATATGACTAATGGGACTTCATAGCCTAATAATGAGAGGTATCCTTGCTTCTTGTTTATTATTCCCTCATATTCAAACATAAACTGAGTGCCGATGAGAATATCATATGTGTTGTTGTCCAAAGCCACAGCAGAAGCTTATAAGATAAGCTTCCCAAGGTGAAAGGGAAGGGAAGAGTATGCCCCAACAGCACAGGTATTATTTGGGCCTGAAGTTCCAAATTTTTGTGTATACTCCAAATTGGGAGCTATTTTTATTTTCTTGATAAGCTTAGTGGAGATCACATTAACGGGGAGCCAGTGTCCAGGATAGCCAGTATACAGACCATTTGAATGACCACTTCCACTTTGGTGAGCGTTCCTCCAAAGTTAGGTGATAAAGCTAAGACCTCCTTGAACTGGAAGGTGGAGGTTAACTTTTTAGAAGTCTCAGGGTGTTTATCCATGATGAACTTTAATGGATGACCCGCTAAAGAGGGCTTATCAGGACAGTTAATAATTGGTCCCCATCACTGGCAGTGTCAATAATTTTGGACACCCTAGAATTTGGCTGAGTTAAGTTTCCTCAGTTATGGTGAACTCATCTACTTTTACAGCGTTCAAATGATCAGGCACTTCTACTTCCAAAGGGGCTCCCAATATGTAGTAACCAATGACATCGTAACCTCCCTCAGATTCCTTCTCAAGAGTATTCATGACAACGGGCAAGGCAACGATGGAGGAAGAGGGGATGGTCAAAGAAGATTGGGTAGCCTTAGAGCGCGCATTCACCAGCTTAGCTGGAGAGGTAGGCACAGCAGCTTTAGTGAGTTTGTGTGAGAATATGATTGTTAAAATCTTCCAGGGTTTTGATGTATCAGAAGGAGTGATAACCTTTGTTATAAAATAGGCGGTATTACTAAATACGCCGGTGGATTTTGCACAGGGTTTGACCCACTGAGCAATCAGAACCAACAATATGATGATTGTTGTCCGCAAACCAACAAAATAACCTTATAAATAAATACAGAGCACTTGCTCCCACAACCTCTTTTATTAAATTTACTTAATACCGTGGATTCTTTTTTATTCCACTTACCCTAAACTTACTTAAAACACCCTCCTCTGAATCATCCATCTTGATTATATTACAGCAGCTTGGACAATACCACTCTCATAGCTTGGACTTTTTGGTTCCACCAATTCTCCTCGTTTCAACTGGTTATTCTCTAATTTGCTATCACCCTAATTGTAGACTATTTAATTTGTATTCATCAAATGTCAACATCGCCTTATTTAAAGGTGATCCAATAATAAATTTGTTATATCCATTAAAACCCAGTTAATCCCAATATCAACTCATCTTGAGGCACTCAAATACACATATCTGATATCATTTTTAGCGGATTCCGACCTAGCTGTCCCACAATTATTGTCCAGTCATATCAGAATCATGACATTACCCCCTCCTTGACTGGACGATGAGGCTCCTATTGCTTGTATGGTCAGAGGAACTTTGCGTGTGTTTAATTAATGATCTAACCACTTGCGGGATCCTTGATGGTATATGCATCAACCCCAGTTTTCTCTATAACTTGAAATGAACCAGTCCAAATACTGGCCAGTTTGTGTCTCCACCTGAATCCATGTTGGTCATGGAAGAGAAACATATCGCCATCTTTGAATGTCACTAGCCCGCTATGACATACCTGATCAGTGGCCTGATTCCTAATCTTCTTGGCTAAGCTGAAGGAATATGCTTCAGTTTGCAATCTGATCAGAATGTTCGCGAGGTTTGTCAAGTAGAAGTGGGGTTCCATTCCACCAGTGTCTTCTACACACGAATAAAGTAACGCTGGAAGGGCTGGGTGTCAGCCATATAGTAGTTGGAAGGGACTTTTCCCCATGGTGGAATGATAACTAATGTTATAGGCAAACACGTCAGTGGAAAGAAGAGAACTCCAATCAGAAGGGCGATCCAATACTAATTTTCAAATTATGTTCACCAAAGTTCCATTCACCCGTTCAACCATTCTATTAGACTTGGGGTGGTATAGGGTTGTCAGAACTCCACGGATACCCATAATCTCATTCAGTTTGGGAAGAATGTGTGAGGCGAAGTTGGTTCTGTTATTGGTAAGAATTAACTGAGGGCAGCCATGCCGCTGAATAATGCATTACATTACAAACTTGGCCACTGTAACCGCCCCCAAATCCCATATTGCCCTTGCCTCGACCCACCGGGTCAAGTGGTCCATCACCACCAGAATGTACTTACACAGGTTATCTCCTGTTGGCAAGTGACCAATGACATTGTTAGAGACTGTATGTCAAGCAAAGTGAGGTTTCACTAACTGGTATGAAGTCTTATGGCGGAATGGCTTCTACACTTGGCACTAATGACAACAGGAAATGGTTTCAAGCACATCAAAGTTCATACTTTCCCAATAGTACTGAGGGCGCAACAACTTCATTGCCGTGCGCACCCCACCATGTACAACTGCTTTGTGGGCGCTCATAATAATTCCTGGCCGTGCTGAGGGTCACGTGAAATTCACCATAGAATTGCCAATCTGCCTATACAATTCTCCATTTTGTTGGAAGGTATTTGTTTGCATTTCATCCAACGCTTTAATCACTTGGGGAGTTTCATCGTCATACTTTCCACTGAGCATTTTGTCAAACATTATGTCACTTATATCTGCTGTAGCTGCAATTGTTGGCAATCTTGATAAGCAATCGACATTTAGGTGTTTTGCTCCTGGTTGATGAAGAATTTCAAAGTCATAAGCTTGCAGCTTAAGAGCCCATTGGGCTAGCCGCCCCTCAGGCTCTTTCAAGTTCTGAAACCAGCGCAATGATGCATGATCTGGTACAACCTTAAACTTTACTACGTGCAAGTAGACTCAGAATTGCTTATACGCATAAATCACTGCTAAGCACTCTAACTTTGTTACAGTGCAATTTCGTTTGTGGCAATTCAAGCTATGACTGCAGTACGCCACGGGGTGCTCCTCCCCTCATCGTCCTTCTGAGACAGGACCTCCCCAACAGCGGAAAGTGATGCATCCATATGCACTATAAATTCCTTATCAAAATTAGGGTAGCGTAACACAGGCGCACTAATTAGTGCCGTTTGAAGTGTATCTAAGGCACATTGGCGCCGTTTCATCCATTTAAACATGGCATCCTTCTTTAGTAGCTCAAACAGTGGACCACCAATGCAACTGAAATTGGGTATGAATCATCGGTAATAACCCACCATCCCCAAAAACACCTGAATGTTCCGCTTACTAACTGGCTTAGTCATCTTCTGGATAGCCTCCACCTTGGCGGGTTGGGGTCTCAGCTCAGTTGCATCCACCATAAAACCGAGGTACTCAAGCTGATCCTTGAAGAAGTGGCATTTCTGGGCGTGATCCTAATATTGGCCTCAGCCAGTTGGCGAAATACCTCTTCCAAATGGGTAAGGTGTTCAGTGAACGTGCGAGAGAAGACATTAATATCATCAAGGTACATGAGTACACATGACAGCTTCAGGGCACCAAGAATGGTATCCATTGCTCATTGGAACATAGCTGGGGCATTACATAGCCCTTGCAGCATCCAAGTTGGCTGGAAAAGCCCTTTGGATGTGATTATGGCGCATTTTTTTTTCTTTGCTTGCCTGTGGAGACATCCATAACGGCTTCATAAATGTACCAGAAGGTAGCAATGCTCCCTTCACCAGGGATGAACTTTTTTAAAGGGAATTTTGTAAGGACTCTGTTCAAGCTCCTTAAGGCGGACTAAAGCGTTTGCTAGTTGCTTTTCAAGAGCAACTACTTTTGGCATACAGGGTCTCCTGTAGTGAGCACCATTTTGTAGGAATCCAGCTATTGAGGAGCTCTCTGGTGCTAACACCACTGGAACCCACAAAAACATCGATAATTTAAATAAATTCAAACTAATCAAAACTTGGTTTTTTAGTATTTTATTAGTAGCGACATGGTAATAAGAAAATGATCTCTTTCTGACTTTCAACGATTAGTATTTATACTATTTTAGAAAGTTGGACGGATTTGGGAATAGGTTTGAAATAGCTTCAATGCTTTCCAATTTAGATAATATGGGTGTTAATCCTATCAGATCATGTAGGAAAGTTAGTCAATTTTGATAAAATGGACGTTGGGGTTTTGGGGCAGAATATACCCATGCGGCAAGATTTTGATATACTACAACCAATAACCACTTGAGAAATTATTCTCACCTTGGGGCCTGCTGCCACGCCTATAAAAGGGGGCGGCCCCATGCAGGTGTGGCGAAGGATTTGGTGCTGGTTGGGGGAGTACCTTCCATTGGTTTCCCCAAAGTCTGTTGTGCAATCGCAAAAACTGATCATTTAATTTTACTAAAAAAGTGACCATGAAGGTTTTTAAACGGGCGTTACCCCAGTTTATGGGGTTCCACCAAGAATCAGCCAGGGTCTTTTGGCCGATATTATCAACATTTTGATTATATTGCTCTTTATAGCATTGGAAAATCGCAAATGGCTGACATTTCCCAATTTAGGTGGAACTTAACCTAAAACATTCTTATTTTTGAGCTGAAAAGGTAAATGTCCAAAATTTTTAACCAAAATTGTCCCAATTATGAGAGTAAAATTGCCTTCAGTTGGGCTGAAACAATTGTTATTTTTAGTCAATTTATGGGCTGAATTGACTTGGGGATATTTCATGATTATTGTTATGACCAGCATAGGATTGGCATAATATGAATGAACTCATCTAATAGATGAGTAGGGCCAGGAAATGCCCAAGAGGTATATAATACCAGCGCCTGGCCAAATAATAAAACATCATCATTTTATCTATTGTCATAACTACTGTACTTTAGTTTATTAATCATTGTTGTCAATCTGTTGATTCTGATATTCTTATCTGCTGCCTTTACATCTATATTATATAGTTGAGTGCATTTATACTTCCCAAAGAGAAGTACTCAGTTTAACTGTTGGAGAAGTAGTCCCAATTATAAAGAAATATTTTCCTAATTTTGTCAATGACAGAAGGCCTCATAATTGTTGTTGCCAGTAGACATAAAAACGGTGAGCATAACAGAGTTACGTGGTTACTATAGAGGATTATTGGAAAACCTACTTCCCAATTACAAGCAGAAGTTTCATTATTAAAGTGAGTATAGATCATCGAGTTCCTTGTTAAGTCATTTTAGCTTGCACCATTGGATAAAAACAATACCAAACCCCTGGGATGATTCGTCCTCTCAAGGATCTCAACGCCTACCTTGCTCAAACCCAAGTGGTGACCTGTTGCCCCCTGGTGCTCCCCAAAAGCAACATGCATTTTAGGCCTTAGGGTCGAATATGGGAAATTATTCCCCTACAACGATCAAGCAATTATCAAAATGGCTCAGGCGGTGATGTGTCCCACCTGCTTTATTGACTTCCGCCCCTATAAGGGGATTTTAATCTCAGTTTCACATGTGAAGCTGATGCCGCCACTGCAGCAACGGTGCCCCTGGTCTTCCAGGATACTCCTCTCCCAACAACCTGGACCTGGCTCCCAGCGGACGCCACTTTGGTGGTTCAGTTCGCTGGTTTTCCCGCCCACCTTCCCCTTGAGGTGCTCCACCAGGAGCTGATGAAGAGTTTGGCAGCCTACGGCTCCAACCCCCATCTTGCAATTTGTGGTCTCAAATGGGGGCCACACGCCTCGCTGAGCTTCAGGCATATGCCACAATCAGCCCTGAAACAAACAAAATTGCTTTGTTAATTCCACCTTGTGCCACTATCCCCTCTGCCCTTGACCATCTATTCTAGGCCCGCGTCGAGGGCAGATGGACATTTTGTCCATCCTTTTTTGAGTTAGAACACTCAAAATGCAAGTGCTCATCCCTAGCTGCTTCTGACAGCACTGATTTTTGTCTAATGGCCACCAATCTGCCGCCCACCCCGCGCCATTTCTGGCATGGGGTATGATCCTACTTTTCCCTCCCCCAAAGACTATAGCTGCAGCTGCACCTGCAGCCACCAATCAGCCTCCACATCACCCCAGTGACACACATGATTCTTACAATCAAGTGCAGGATTGGACCCCAGTTTGGTCCCATGCAGACTCCAATGAATAAACCAATCCTCTATACGCCAATTCCCCAATTCAATTCAACCAGAACCCATGGGAGTTTTTGGATTAAAGAGATGAATCAGGTAACATCATTGAAGAACCATTGCTACAAGTTGACTGGTTCTGTAATACAAAATGGGATTCAGAATGCCCCCTCATTTATATGCCCCACAACTAAATACTGAACCATTCTACAGTGACCATCAGCTTGCAGTAGAAGCAGCCGCCACACCAGATTGCCGTCCCCTCCACAAAGCTGCCGCCAATTCAGTGGCGGCATTTGCAGGAGGAATTCCACATCCGATTATCCTCAAAAATATTACTACAAAAAGTAAGATTAATGTGAAGCAACTACATAAAAATGTCATGAAGCTATCCAGAACGTGGTAACTGTAGCATAAAATCCAAAAGTTAAGATTACCTGAACCAATATTGCCACGTTTAATAAACTACCAGATGCCCGCATTAAAGCTGAAAAACTTTAGCTGAATATATCACTGCCATTATATGGTTGGCAATTTCTCAGAAGTACCAATCATCAAAGATATTGAGCCACATGCCACCAATACCCCAACGCCCTTTCTATCTGCCTTGACATGCACTCTACTCTGGGAAGAGGAAGCTTCTGCCAAATATGAGCCCTAATCCCCCCTCCCCGTCCACCATAGAGGGATGAGCGATCTCCGCTGCCCACATATTTTGTTGTTTCATTAGGTGTGTTTTACTTAATCCGTCCACTTTGGGCGATTTGTTTGAATCGTTTAGTTATGTTAGTTTTAGTTCTTAGTTTGGTAATGTCCATTCCCTGATCAGCTTACCTCGGTTAAATAAAATAGACACTAACAGTTTAAACCTTTTTTTTTGCTTTGATAAACTAAATTAAAGCCAAATTTTAAGTTTTAAAAATACAAAAACCAGCTGCTCAAATTGAGAAATTTAAGCAAAATTAAATGCCATTGATGACTGATGCCCCAGCTCGGGGTGGTGGCGCGCCACCTTCTGGCGTCCTTCAGCTACCGCTAAAGCGCATATGGGCTGGCTCTGCTAGCCCTCCCAATGCCACCAGGAGTTATGTCCCACCTCAGGACTTAGCCACCATCTTGCATACACACAGGCGGTGCTCTGAAGCCCTTTGGTGCTCCATTGGAGCAGCCTGCATTTTGGACTTCAGGTCAAATATGGGAATCTATTCCCATATGCAAGTGCAGCCATCATTGAGATGGCCACAGTGGTTTTCAAACCTGCCAGATATATTGATTTTCACTCATTTAAGGGCTATTTTGACTTCAGATTTCAATCCAAGGCCAATGTGTCAGCAGCATCTAAGCTGCCAATTATGGTTAAAAAACCCTATCCCACTGTTCGTATGCAGCTCCCAGATGAGGCCACTTTGGTGGTCCAGTTCGCCAGGGTTCCCTCCCACCTATCCCAGAACGCCTCTGCCATGAGCTCGCGGAGGGTTTGGCCATTTACAGTGTAGACCTCATGCTGCAGTTTGTGGTTCTGAATGGAGCAGATCATTTGCAGGGCCACATGCATTTGTGATGATCTGCTCATTCCATTGTAACACATCTTGCAATTCCCCCTCTCATGGTGATCAGATCTGCCCGTGATCACCCATTCTGGGCATGCATTTAGAATGGCCACGTCATTTGCCCCTTGTGCTTCAAGCTTAACCACTTGAAGCACAAATGACCTATGGTTTCTGCCTCCACCACTTCCGCTGCCTCCCCCTCTGGCATTGGCTCAGCTGCTGCCATGGCCAAATTTTTAGAGTAGGTATGATTCTCCCACACCCAACCTTGGTAAATTATGGCATAGATTAAAAGCTGCAACCAATCAAAATTTTTAAATTATAAAAAAATGGTCAAATCACAACAACCTGAGCTGATGGCTGAAACATTTTCAGCTGAGCTACCATGGTTGACATTTGCAGCCAATCAGGTGCAGCCAACTTGCCAACTCTGGTAGCTGGTCCAGCATTAGCCAAGTCAAATCCTTTCAAGTGTCTTGATTGGATTGATGAAGATAACTGGTTGTATAATGTTAAACTGAATTTTGCATTGGAGGAGTTTTTTTGTCAATCCTCCCAAATCATGCCCCTGCCATTTTCTTCCCAAAAATGGTTATCCCATCTATAAAAATATAAATAAAATGGCAGTTGAAGCCACTGAAGCTCCTGCCAAAACCCTCCTCTGCCAACAGCTCCATGGGGCGATGGAACACCTTGTTGAGGGTATTCCCATCCCAAATTCTTCACCTTGATTTTGAGGAGGATCCAAATTATGAAATTGAGGATTTGCTTTTTGTGCAAGCCACAATTTTATTGATGCAACAAAACTCTCTTTTTATACCAATTATCCTGAAACTCACCAGCTCATCAAGTCATTTGCTTGTGTGCCTGCTCTAATCACTTTTGCTGACTATTAACTTGCTCAATATGTTGAGGTGATGGACACTGATGGCCTCATTACCAAAGAAAAACCACAATTTTACCTCCTTATGCCACATGTTGCTGATGCTTCCACCGCAATGCTGTCTGCCATTGTCCACTAGCTAAAGCGGGAACAGAACAAAATTTTCCTCAAAGCTTCCTACCCTTCTGATATGGCTTCCTAGGCTGTTAGCTGAGGTGCCATATTAGGAAATTTTCTTTATTCTAATAATCCCTTTATCTGGCCTATTTGTGAATAAAGATGCATGGTGGCTCCCCCTTTTGGGTTGGGCACTACTAGTGCTAAAAATACTAACAGTTTTTAGTTTTTTGCTCCTTTCCAAACCATTAGTTAGTCATATTAAAATTTTATTAGTTCTGAATAAGAACAATAAAATTCATCTTTTTAGGGTTGATTTTCATAGACTTATTTGGTGTATCCATAAACTAAATAAGTTTCTTGTAATGTAACTAGCAATGTAGCACTGAGAGCTACTTTTACTCTCACAACAAAAATATATTGGACTATTAGTAGTCATTACAGCAAGAATTTTGTTATCTATAAAAAGAAGGAAAGGGTTATCAGGAGAGAAATACTTGCAGTTATTTTTACTGTTTACATCTTGATCTTTTCAACATGGCAGTAAATTGCAACTTTTATGACTCATTCCTCCTTGAATTAGTTGCAATAATTAAAGTATTTTAATGTCAATTAGGCACAATAGCCCTGGGTCTGCAACTTCATATTATAGGATGCATAAAGTGGGTTCCATCCATTAAAAAGCTGATGGTATATCCATAATAAGCATTATCAGTCTCTGAACCCAAAGAAAACTGATAATATGACCTGAAAGGTTATCCTGACTGGCGGGATATAGCTTTATGATAATCAGGCTTATTTAAAGCGTATTACAAAAAAAACCAGAACCAAAATATGATCTATTTAAGCTCAATAAAACTTTTTTATGCTATAGTACCAGCTATCCTGACACAAGATCATACTATAAGGACACTAGAGTGTTAGATATGACGAGGTAAAGAAGTCTTATTAATGGTTACAAGCACTGCTTTTGAGACTATTAACCAGGCTACTTTAGAGCTTAAAAGAATGTCTTACATGTTAATGTAAGAACAAGATAGGCCTTAACTAACATTAAATAATTATGCTGATGATCCCTATTAGGCTTTGCCTTAATGAGGGTAATTTTTGACCTTGAGTTTTCTAATTATCTCAAAGTACACCACTTACCATATTGTCAGTTTTTCTCTATGTGGTTTGCGCTGGGCCTATTTTAGATAAGAATCTAATTCTATTTATATATAGATTGAAGATGTCCAAGATAATCCCATATATCACTTTGAAATAGAAAGACAACTAGCTAGTAACAACCTTAACCTTGAGAACCATCAACTATGAGATCACATGACCTTCCTTTCTTTTCACCCACTATTTTACATGACAGGAATGGGATAATGAGACCTAGTATATTTCTCAGTTCTAACAGAGAATGCACAGATCACCTCATTATTTTTATCATATTTTTTATTATTCTTTAGTACTATAAAAAGTAATAACATCTTATTAAATAATGATCATTATAAATATAAAAATGTTTTCTGATAGCTGATAAATAAGCCATTCAAGGATCTAACCATAAGACATATTTTGCCAGGTACTTCTAAGTTCCCACATTCTGCTGGGCCAGTTGGATGACTCTTTTCCCAACTGTATCAACTAAAACTTATTGCTCCATGAAAGGTTTTCCAAGTATCCCATAAACTTTGACAACAGTTATTGAATAACAATTCTGCATCTTGCCATAGTCTCTCTAGTGGGGCTTCCCACCTTAATCAGTAGGTAGTTTCTATTATCCTAGGGGAATTGTCTATTGTTTCAAGTGATCATAGCCTAGCTTCTAAGGAAGAAGATTGCTCACATCTTTTTAGCACTAGTGGTGCCCAACCCAAAAGGGGGAGCCTCCATGCATCCGAAGATTGCTCACATCCATTCGCTGTTTTTTCACTGCTAGACCTTGAACTGCGCTGGACATACTATGAGCTTTTAGTCCAAGTGACCTGCAATTGTGTAAAGCAAATTCCTAAAAAATTTATCTATGCTCTTTTGCTAAGACTTTCACCCTTTCAGTACTATATCCAGAAAATCCAAGATGAATGCTTCCAGATGCATGATGGCTCCCCCTTTTGGGTTGGGCACCACTAGTACCAAAAAGATGAATACTTCCACCAATATTTATCTTAAATTACTTGTTCTAGATGAACTGTTTAATTAATGTGAAAATGATTCTGCCAAGGCCCTCCGCTATTTTGTGCGTTTACTTGGACACTAAGCACAACTATTATGCAATCAGGCTATATTTTATCACTGATCCATTTAATTCTATATGATGAAATAGGCTATACTTATTAATCTATTTCATTTTAGATTTTACAACTAAATTGGGTTTGGTATCCTCTTCCAAAAATTAAACCTCATGACCCAACTCAAAAATTAATTTTTGACAAGTCAATGCTGTCTTGAAAATTCTCAACTGCAACAAACCATGACTTCACTCCCTGCTACCATCATTACCAAAACCTTGCATCAATACATGGAAAGTAAATTGTGCACTGAGCTTTCTAACCCAGTGGCATCTCAAACTAAGCCTTTTGCTAAAAACAAGCAAATGATAAAAACCTAATGGTCTATACAGCTAAGAAAGCTTTTAAGCTTTTAAAAATTTTCTATGTTGGTTGATCCCAGCCTGTAAGATTTTTTTGGTCCCTGGAGTAAGACCTTAAAATACACTTACCATTAACTTGGCCTTCCAACTGGTTCTCACTAAGCACTGCGTACCAAGCCAACAGGCTCGCTACTCTGCTCCACTCAACACCACTTGTTCACTATGCTGCATCTGATTTTTGCATTCACTAGATTATTATAAATTGGTTCTAAAAAAATTCCCAACACCTACCTTAAGGCTGCCATATTATTTTTGCCATAAGCCTACCTTGGAGTTTTACTCAAGAACATATAATTTGATCACCATCTTGCCTATGGTTACAAATGAAATATAACTAAAGATTTTGTCACCACAATCAAAGCTTTGTAGAACTTTGTTAGCTTTGCCATAGTTTGTGTAAAGCATCAATCTTAGGGTTCCTTACTATCTTTTAATTACTAAAAGTTCTGAATTTTTAACATTATTCTTATCTATATGTGGTGCGCGCTGGACCTATCTAAATAAGGAGACAATGATATTATATTATTTACAAATGATCAACTAATATCTAAAATTACATTGGAAAAGCAAGTCAAAAAGTTAGTAACTTGGGATCATGGATTTTGGTGACCTATGGAAAAAATAATTCACTTCTCATTCAACCTTCTATTTCATGTGTCAGGCATGAGATGTTGAAACCAGATTTATTCACATCTAAAAAAGTACTTACCAATTATCTCATTATTACTTGAATTATGGTTTATCTTTTGTGATATATATACACTAGCTTATTATTAAATAAATTATCACTACTAAAACTATACTAAAAAGTTATCTGATAGCTAAAATAAATGACAGTCAAAATTTAACCTTAAGGTTTATCTCTCTGGATACATCAAAGAGCTTAAATTCCATCATTCAGTTGGATGTCTCTTACTTCAACAACCCAACAAGCTTCATCAATTTGTAATTACCAATGTAGGTGGGTTGCTCTCAGATCGCTTTACAGATTTTGATACATATCATTCATCATATATATAACCATTATGATAAATCTAATTAAGTACTGTCCACAAAATCAAAATATTCTTTTTCATTCTTTCATGCTTTTACCCATCAATAATCTCACTAAGTTACTCCTAGAAAACAATCTTAGAAACAATCACAGGTTGAATAAAGGACTAAATGTGTTTGTAAATAATAAGTAATCCGTTGCAACATACAACCCTTTTAAGATGGTACAGTATAATAAACTATCTGTTGTGGTAGCAATCCTGGATAAAAAGGCTGCGAAAGATCCACTATATGGAAACACTATTTTCCAAGTAATAGCAGGCTTTTTAAGGAGCCACCTACAAGTTATCAAAATATTGCCTAAGGACCTGCAAATGAGAGAACCTGAATTTCATAGATGAATACACCCTTTAAGTGGGGCTACCATAGAATGACATAAGTTTGT
Organism: Massospora cicadina; assembly: GCA_022478985.1. Lineage (NCBI taxonomy): Eukaryota > Fungi > Entomophthoromycota > Entomophthoromycetes > Entomophthorales > Entomophthoraceae > Massospora > Massospora cicadina. The sequence goes on from JAKSZP010015127.1 coordinate 26,203, forward strand.
TTTGTGAACCTTAAATTTAAACCTCTTCTACAGGCTCCCGTTACTATTTTTAGTATCTAAGACCACCCTAAAGTATGAGCAATCAATGTGCAACAGCCTTCCTTATTGAAGTTTCACTTAGCAGACTAATACTGTTTTAATACAAATAAATGAGAAGTAACACTAACAAAAGCACTTATTGGTTAATACTTGTTGTGCTGTACACAAATCAAGGTCCAGCTATGCTATTGTGACATAATTTTGATTTATTGTGACCAATCAAATGAGTGATCTTTCAAGTATATGTTCCTTAACAGTAGTTTATCTAAGGCGTTTAGTGAGTATATGATAGATATTGGTCTAACCATCTAGCTATGATGTGTTTTTATAAAATCTATTGTCACTCTATCAACACTCTCCTAGATTTTATAATTAAAGAAGGCCAACCTTTACTTTTAAACTCTCCTAGGTGTTGTATGTCTTTTTAAGTGTTTTTTTATTATTAACCAACTTCATATTCCCTGCCATATATACATAATTAGTCACCCATTGATGAACAAAGCCAGGATCCATGTCTGATACTTGAAGCACTCTAAGATCCATATTCCTGGAAGAGTGATTATGATTCTAGATATAAGAAAACAAAGGTAGCCCACATAACGTCAAGCTAATAAACTTTCTATAGTTTATTCTTTTTTTAGTCATTTGATTATACAACGTATCTGTAAAGCACATATATTTTTAAAGTCTAATAAGCTTACAAAAGTAGCGTGTTAAAATTCTTAAGCACATATATTCTTTTTCTAAAGATCTTATTAAGTATAATAGAGGTGGTAAATTTCATTATGAGCTGAATCAGTAATTTCTCTCTATAAAAAGCTGGAATCTCAAATCACCACATCTATTATATTTAACTTGTTTTTGTGGGTTAAAGATCCCTGTTTAAAAGATGATTATGAGCATTAACTTATAAACCTGCTAATTATAGGCATAAAATTTGATTATGAGTTTTTTAAGTGTGTTGTCAAATGACTCTGACGTCCAGAGTTTGACCTATTTTGTCCTATATTTTATGATAATTGAAGTGTTACTGATGTAAAAAAACTGTTTTTATAAAGATTTTGTAGCATTAAACTTTACTACAAAAAATATAGCTCGCAAATGCCCAGCCTTAGGGAGCTAACATATATTTTTGTGAAGTATCTGGTTTCTATATTGCGAGTCAAAAATTCTAATGGAGGCTTAAGTTATGTATAGCTTCAATTTTGTTTTTAATGAGCATCAAAAAATAATTAAGACTTCATTGTGCGCTAGTCCCTGCTCTTGAAAGAAATGGTTATTACCAAAAATGGTAGCATATGGGGAATATGATGTTACTTTTAACCACCCAATGTAGATTATCAAGAAATTAAACTCAAAATTTAATCCTGGCAGAAAATTACTTATTGAAAATTGCTTTACTTAAGTTTTTGGGCTTAACATTATTTAATGTTGTCTGCTATTACAATGGTCTTAAATTGACATTATACTTAAAAATCACATTAAATTAGTTTACTTCTTTTACAATGAAGAACAACAATGCTATGGGACCATCTAGTACTAAAAAAAGAACAACAATGTTACATAAAGAAAAAATGTTGATAGAGGAGAGATATCAGATTTGTCATCCTTTCCTCAACTATTCAAAAATATGCAGTTTTAAGTAGCACATAGTCAACATGAAAGTTGAAGAAGTAATATGAGTGGCTATATTTTTAAGCTCTATGCTACTAGAATATGTTAATATAATTCTATTTTGGAGATTATAGATGTGGATAAGAGTCACACCAATGAAAAGTTAATTTATTACTTTCAAATGAGAAGTTAAAGACTATTTCTAAGACATTAAACAGTTATAATTACAAAATCAATTATCTTGTTTTAATTTCTTATTTATTGATATATATTAATTTTAAATTCACTTAGATCTATACTAATAAATGAGGTAAGTTTATAGTACTATAGTTAGTAAAAGCCTCAACAGATGTGGTATTTAATAAAACATCAGGAAATTAAACTGCTCCTAAGTAATTTATAGTCAACGTTGTGGGATGGACTGAAAAGAATACACTATTATTAAAGTAATATAAGAGTTCTCACCCAATAAAATAGCTATTAATAATGCTCCAGTACATACTCTAACTGAAGATTATACTAATTACTTATAAAGCTGGATTTCTTTGTTCATAGGTGTTGATATGTTAAAGGATGACTATTTGAAATTATTATTAATATTGTAATATGCTATTCTGGTTTAAAAATTTTCCAAGAGTGGTTAGCCTGGCAGGTAAAACTGCTTCCACCCTAGTGCAGGTTTTGAGTTCAAAACCTGTACTGGCTAGAAAAGTTCTCAGTGTGGTATATTTGTCCCAAGGTTAACCCACCTTGAATACTTTATAATTTGGTAAGTTCCCATCCAAAAATCATGTACTTTTTATATTATATGCTGATGGAGTGATGATCATTTGAATCTATAGAACTTTAAAGACTTTATTAGCTTTTGAAAGATGTCATGACCTCATATAAATATGAACGCCTACTAGTAAGACAATAAACAAAAAAGCAAAGCGAGCTATAGCCAAAGTTTGATCTAAGGATGAGTAATTTTTCTTAATAATGGTTTTATTCCTAAGGATTAGGTCTATATTTACTTTGAATGCTCCAGGGTTAATAATGCTAGATATAAGAAACATTACCCATTAATGGCTATTTTGATTCTAAGGTATTTTGCTAAAAAACAAACTTTTACATACTATAATACTTAAGTTGTTTACAGGATAAAATGCCTTTTACTCAGCTCAAATTGTAACTAATTAATGATACTCAGTTGCACTATAAATTAATTTGCAAGAAAACTTTATACAATATTTAGCTAATATGACAAAAATTAAGCTTTGCTTAATGCATTATATTAGTCTTTGAGAAAGTTTTTTAAATTTGGTTGCGCTTGTGGGGTTTTTAATTAAAATGGGTGTACAAATTCTTAACAACTGAAACCTTATGACATAATAATAGCAAGGAAAACATTATAAAAGCTTGATAGACTTTTATCTTATTGAAGTTTTTATCTTCATGCAGTCTTTGTCCTGTCCCAAAATAATATAAAGAGGATGAATGATTTTATTATGACAGGCTTTCTAGTGGGCCATATGATAAAGTAGGCTCTATTCCTTTAATCTGATTGATAATGCCTTCAATCATTTAAAAGGAGATTTTCTATTTATTCAAGCCTTAATAATGACTAATGAAAACCTATACATTGTTCCAGGTAAGGCCTTTTTCCTGAATGCAATAGGCCTTTGTCTCCCATATTGGGAAGACTAAGGCCTAACAGGTGGAATATTAGGGCTTAAACCCCTTTATAATAATCCTTCAACTCAATGATTAATGGAAAAATGAAGCTCTGACATAATTCTAAAATCCAATTAAATGGCTGAATATGAGTGCATATTGAAGTTTAAAACAAGTGCAGAAAAATTCTATAACATTCAGTGTACTCATTGACATTCTAGAAAATGTCTCAACTATATGGCAAAGAATAAACGTCAGTAATTGAGATATCTGATGCCTGCATTTCTGGAGTCTGCAGACATACTTTTAAGTGTTTTCCCTTTTGCATACTATAAAAACAAACAAAATTAATATTTATAGAGAAACTTATTCTTATAGAATAACAAAAAATTACGTAAAAACTGGAATTAATTTTAAAAAACTCAATATCATCATTTTCAGCATAACAGTTCTCTTGACTTTATCTTAAGTCCAAAAATGGGCTCAAAGCTGTAGACTAGTAAAAAATTAATAAACAAAAAAGAATGGCCGAAATAGATTACTTTATTTAGTTTAAAACGTTAATATATAGGATGTGTGGGGACATGGTGCCTTAGGGAACTTTGTGGTCCTGTATTATCAGGATCTTTTACAACCTTCCAGATTGACCGCCTGGTTGGCGCCCTCATTGTTCTGCATCGTCCTAATGAGTGCAAAGGTGAGGGTAGCGTCTCTTGAGGTTCAGAAAGTGAGTATGAAATTCCTTTAAGAATCTCCATTGATTCTCGTGCGCATGATGCTTCCTGATCAAAATTCACATTGGTGCCTTCAGGGACAGGTTTCATACATGCTGGATTAAGAGTCAACTTATCAAGGCTCAATTTTTGAGTGATGTTTTTGACTTTCTCATTGTCTCAAATACCAGAAATCATTGATTGATCTTGTTATCTGACCTGAGACCATTGTGAGATACCCCTCTGAGCTTGAAAAGTTATAATCATGTATTTAACCCTTGAGGTCCATACCCATCTGCATGTAATTGTTAGAGTTCTTTTAATAACTAAAGGTCTCATTTTAAGACGATATTCAAGCAGTAGACTCAAGCCTTTATCTATGAGGCTTTAGCGTTTTAGAGGCTTTGACCATGGTCCTGTTGTCAAACTTTGCGCATCCCCATGTGGAATTCTTATCCATCACATTAGAAAAAGGCATACGAAACAACTTTTTCTCATGGGCAACAATATAAAAACATGATGAGAAACAGACCTTTGACTGGACTTGTATTTATATCCTAACAACCATCCTCTTATCTTGGTATAAATTTATTTTTAATCCCTCCCCATAAAAATTGCTGTCCCTAATTCACCTTGAGTTAAGCCTCTGAGTCAAGTATAAGTTGACCTTACCAGGATTGCCTACCACTGTACTTATCAATTTGACCACTCCAAAACTCCCATCCCCTGGTACTAAAAAAAACTCCCATCCCCTCTTTGCAAGTTCTCTAAGGCAAGACTTCCATATCCTAAAATTATGTCACCCCTTATACTCATACCCTCAGTGTTTTCTATCTTATCAGTAATAGCCAGACAGATGCTTAAGTTTCCTACTGGCTTCATGTCCAGATTACTTAGATCATATGCTGAAAAAGCACACAGCTTTATCACTAAGCTATAAAGAACATTCCTGTATTAATAATCTCAAAGACTTCAGCATCTGCATCAGCAAGGTACTCCATGTTGACTATTTAATTTTAATTGAGGTGGGCTGACCTAGAAAGAAATACCACACCAATAGAGGGGATAGGGAGTAGGGAGCAAAAATATAAGAGTGGAGGACAAAACCCAAGTACTGGGGGTAAAACCTTCCTGCACATGTTCTGAAAGGCTGGGATTACATGATTTAACTTCACTAATTTACTTGGTCAGAATGAGGCATGGTGCACGAATTCACATGTATTGATATCATCTTGGCACAGAAATGCAATTTCTGCCACACTGGGATTGGAACCAATGACATGAGGGCTGATAATGGGACACCCATCCCAACTATGCCACACTCCATATATTGGCTATTTAAGTATACTTAATATTACAGCATTTTCGCCCACAGGACCCGGATGACGCCCACTGCCATTGCTGATACTGTCAAGGATAGGTTTTAAGAGGGGTGATATTACAGTTAACTCTTTTTCCTGGTCAACATAGCCGTAGTCTCCCTTAATTAATAAATCAAATCAAAAACATGTAGGCTACAAGGGAACAAACCTGTGGAAATTTGCCTCCAACTCAATAATAATTAGCAACATGGCGTTATGCTATAAATGACAAAAATAAAAATGGATAGAATTTGAGAACATATTGAAGGCTAAAGATAAATATGAGATAAGTTTGAACATCTGAGGTACTCATTTGACATTCTATGCGGCTCATCCATATGCCAAAGATTAAAAAACCGGTGATTAGAGCATATAAAGACAACATATTGCAGATTCTGCGGGCTAACTATCAAATTTCCCCCCTTTTTATACTATACCAGCCAGACTAATGTTGCTAAAAAAACCTTGTCTCCTAAAATCTCAAATAAAAACACATAAAACTTGAATTAATTTTCAAATTTGCAAAGTTATCACTATTTAAGACTACCAGATATCTGGCTTGAGACCATCATGGGCTACCCCTCTGAGTTTGTAAAGTCATTGCATACATGTATTTGCCCCCTAAGGCAAGACACATCTTCTTGTAATCATAGGATGACTCATCTCTACTGAAAATTTCATAATAACCAATATTTAAGCTAATAAACTTCCAGTTTTACCTATTTTGCTTTATTCACGAATACTTTGACCTTAGACCTGTTATTAAATTGTGAGCATTACCCATGTGAAGACCTTTTAAATCATATTCACTTAATAAGCACAAGACTTTTGCTTTTAATCATATATCATGTTTACCAACCTTACATGTTACAATAATGATGTAACACTAAAGATTTTTGGATAGCTAAGGACCCCACTTTAAGGAATCTATAACTGTTGTTTTTCAATATCTATCTTGATAACATAACATGCCTCTAAATCTCTTAATAATTCTAAATAATATGCAGTGTTGAAATATGTGTGCATGCTTAACTGAATATTAAGCTAAGAATTTATATATTATATATATATCTAGAAATGACCGGAATAATGTTGATACACAAGAAAATGATCAGCTTCAAAGCTGAGGCTCTTAAACACATCAAATACAGAAAATAAATAATAAAAGCATGTTTTTAGGATGATATGTTACTAATGTAAATAAAGAGTTTGCACAGATAGCCAAAGCTGTTTTTATTAAGATTCAGCAGATTATTATAATACCAAGTGAATAATGCTATCACAACCACACAGCTTCCCATTCATCCCCCACCCAACATATGCAATGTCCAATCTGATTTAAGCCAGAATTCTTGGCCCAATTGGACAAGGTCATTGATTTGGGTAACCAAGTTCTACCCATGTCAAACTGCCCTTTTCAAAAAATATTTTAATTCAGAATTTTATGCGCTATTTCCTTTTTGCAATTATGCCCGTCCAATTCAGAGCCATCTGGAGTGATCATCAGCTTGCCAAACATTATGTTGCCACTTTTAAATGCTTCCCCCTCTGAAAAGATGTCGTTAAGTAAGTATTGCTGCTGGTTTAAGGGTGACTTCCCTTGGCTTCCACTCCAGCTTCACTTTTTCAGCTAAACAAAAATCAAGACTCTATACTGGAAGGGTAATGATTATATCCTAAATGTTGTTGCAGGGTCCAAGTTTTTTATGTGCATTAAAATCACTAAATGTAATATTGCAGCCTTATCCTTCTTCCATAATGCTCGCCTCCGAGCTGCCCACAAACTGCTGAATAATATGAGTCTATCATGTTACCCCAAGTCCCTACGTTCCATCCTTGCATTCTACTGAAGCCCACTTTGCATATGCACCTAACCCTTGCTTTCTACCTTGTGTCACTTTTTTTGTGCAAGATGTAGTGAGTAGGTAGTACCTTTTGATGTCCCTCCCCCTCTGCCATGGTAGTATAGTGGTTTTCTGTTATCTTCCTGGTTATTGTTAAATTTTTAATTCTGTCTCTTTACATTTCAGTTGATTTGTAGCTTCAAGCATTTTATGTTTTGATCATCTCAGTATGTTAGTTGTTTTTTAATCTTATCTAGTTTTAGAAGTATATTGATATTGTACGTTCTATGCTTAACTTTCCTCAGATATAGGTATAAATTTCTATAAGTGGTTTAAAAGTTCAAAGAAGCACTGGCACAATAAATACATAAACCAATTAGTATTTTATCTAATTATTTGAATGCTTACTCACTGATAATGCGGACGTACTTCCTCTGAAATATTATAAAATATATACATTTCCCATATGTATCCAACTTTTTGCCAAATATAAGAGAAATTACACTTTAGCTTAGCGTTTAGTCTGTCAACAATATGTGCATAAATCTATTGTTAGCCTTTCAATTATAATGCATGTAACTTACTATGCCTTGCTTTAAATAAAATCTCAGAGAACTTGAATGATGATTAGCACGTTAATCATCAAAATCTCGATCTCTCTGATTATGTACTATAATTCTATCTGGATCATATCACTAAAACAAAAAAGGGGTTTTAGGCTTACATAGTAGCTTTATGATTTATTTCTCAGATCATTCCTATATAAGAGGGGAAAATGGGGATATTATGAAAATAATTCCACAGTTAGAACTTTGGACTACTCATAAATACAGATATTAAAAAATTTATGCATATGGTAGATATTATAATTCAACGTCATATAATTACTAAGCTTATAGAATGTATTGATATGGTTTTTAGGGACATCATGAAATTAGAAATATTAATTTACAATATAATTCTGCACTGCAAGAATGGATATTAAAAAACTCTTTATAATAATGTACTTTATAACTAAACCCATGAATGTTGATTTCAGAAAGTAATATAGCCATAATCATTTATCAGCTTTTAAAACCCAACTAAGTAAGATATATGTTAATTGATGGTTCTTACCATTAGCCACTAAAATATTATAAAATATATCATTGAGCCATTCAGCAATTGACTTGATGGATCATAGATAAACTTATAAAGGTAATAGTGTGGTAATCTCCCATATTTTTTGTTATATTAAAAATTTGATATTAACAAAAATAACCATGATCAAACTATTTAACAATGCGCATCCAGTAATCTCATAGAGATAATACTATATATAATATAGTGATACGGTTATATTTTTGCATAAAAATACCCTGAAACTAGTGCTACATATTCTAAAGTAAAGTAAAGTTATTTTGAGAACTTTAAAAATATGTCTGTGAGGTACCATCAATAAAAGCTACATTTGTTGGCTCTATAAAATTTGAACTAATTAAAGTTTATATCTCTAAGTTCTTAGATCCTTTCTGCTTCAATATAGTAGAACGAGTTTTATCTCCTCTTTTTCATTTTTTAAATAATCTTTATTTATATTGCAAGATGAACAGGAGACGAAAATTACCAAATATTAAAAGAGCAAAAGGATCTAAAGAACTAGAAATAGTTAAAACAAGATGAGAGGAATCACACATCGATGAATCCCCCCCCTTGGGTTGGGACCATCTAGTACTAAAAAAAAGATGAGAGGAATCACTTAAACCAACACAAAATTAAAGCAATCCAACAAAGTCAGAAGCAGAAAACTTCTAGACGACCATGGGGAGGGTGGATGGAAATCAGGAGGCTATTTTTACTCTTCCAGGGTAGATAGGGTTTAGCATAAAGATGAGAGCATGACCATGGGTGCATCATTGAAATGAGGGTTTTTTGGTTTCCAGAGTCTGTAAGTCAGGTTTCTTAAAAGCGATTGATTATAACTAAATTAGCATCAGTAGGATTCCTATTGAGATTATTAACCACAAGGTAAATGCACTTTGGGAGTAATGTAAACCAGATAAAATAAAATAAAAGCGTCCTTTTTTAATATAAAGGGAATATTTATAGTCTTTGAGGGGATGTCAGATATCAAGATACTAAACATGATTGGAAGATAATTGTGCAATAAACTACCATAAGAGAGTAAACAATAAGACATTAAGGGGATTAAAGAAGTCATTTTAATTAATTATATGGAAAAATGATAATGGTAAGGCTAAACTTAATACTCAGAAATTCCATCAGAGAGTTCAAGCTCATTATGCCCCAAGACAAAATCCTGCCTATTTTAGATATATATATCACTGAAATGTCAGGTGACCATTACACTAGGTGGCATACAAGGCATTAAATTAAGACAATTCTAAAAAAGGGTAAAAATTAAGAATCTTCAAAATTGACCTAAGTGATACCAAGTCTCATCCAACTTATTTAATTCAACATACCTTTTCGCCCCTTTAAAATATGCTACAAAGGCATTGTACACTATGGATGCATCACCTGACCTAAAGCCTTCCATCAGTATTTCCTCATCTATTAATCTTATTATCCTTTCTTTATGGGATTATTACTCTTACATAAAGTATAAAACCCTATTATATACTAAAATAAGGCTACATTGTTAATTTTATAGCTTTTTTGGTGCTTGACTTTAATAAAACTATTTGGCCATATTTACCATAAGGAAGAGTCTCTAGTTGATGGACATAAACGCGACTTGCCACCCTAAAAAATAATTACTATACTAGTAATGAGTCTTGGACTGATTTAAGTATTGATTATTGTGATTCTTAGGCATAGCATCATTGAGCCACAAAAACGAAGCCCAACTGGCTGATGCTAACTACAGAGGGATCGGCCAATGATAATGTAACTTGCATTTAATTGATTACACCATATAAGATAACCTGATTGATAATTTAACCCACGGGTACACAATGGTTATGGTGAAAAAGATGACTGAATGGAAGTTCGCTCATTGTTACATATAGCTGTTAAAGAAAATCCAATAAAGTTTTCCAAACTTCATCGTCTAACACAGGTCTCCAATAAAGGAGTATAAGATTTACATCAAGGAGTAAATATCCTAGGAGAAAGAGACAATCATGAAAGGACAAATGCAGTTGACAGATAACTCCTGAGTCTATATGATTTTAAATGTTCTCCCAGAGTCATATGGTTACATGAAATTCCATCTTTCTACATTATGCAATTTTTACACCCAGCACTTTATCATATTGTGTACCTATCAGGAGACCATAACAGGGACCTTTACCATCATTCAATACTTAAGGTGTCTTACAGTTGGCCTACAAACATGTGTGAATATTTAGTGCCTCTAAAGTAAAAGGGGATGTCCGCCAACTGATCAAATAGTAATTTCTATATCATTGTCTGGATTCGCCCTAGTAGATGTGAAGCCTCAATCTTGGTATCACAATACATTTATTTATTTCTGCATAAATATTCTATATTTTTATAAATTTAGCAATTAATATTTTATTGATAATAAGGCCTATAATTATTAACCTTAACTTACATAGCATCAAATAATTAACGGCAAATTTAAAGTTAAATGAATTCATGATTAATCGCTGTTAGTGCTCCATTGGCAGTAAAGGTAAGGGAAAGTGCCTGGACCAGAACTATCATCTCAATATTAAACCTTAGGTTTTATTTAATGTGTAACTCCTCTATTCACCCCATTATCAACATTATGTCACCTATTCTAAATTAGTATTTGTTGACTTCCTATGGCAGACAATGGAAACCATTTATTTGTGTAACCATTATTAATCTCAGTCCAGCTCTCAATGATGAAGCCTGAGATCTTCAAACTTTGAACCCAGACTGTGCCATTACCTCCTACACTCCTAAATTTACTTCACCTTCACACGTGGTAAGCGCTTATCTCTTATTATCTGGATTATCCCCCTCATCTATTTTATTTTTTTCTTAATCCTGTTCTGGTGCTATTTAAGAACTTTTTATTTCTTAATAAAGTTACGCTTAATTTAATAAAGCTTTAATAACTTTCCTTTGCCTAGTTTATATATAGATTGCCTGCACACATAAAGCAGAAATTTGCCTTGGCAACAAATTCCATTCTGCCAAGTGATTTCTAGCTCTGACTAGAATTTTTGCTGCTCAATTAGCATAGATTTTCCTTGGTGACAACCTCATTTTTTTCCAAGGGAATTCCCTAGAGATCTGAGGACTACTAGGAGATTCCACTTGTGCAATGTGTTTAATAGTCATTTAGCCTATAACGGTACTGCCTTTTAAAATAGAGAAAAACTTAATAAATTACTCAACTCCATAATCAAATGGGGACCATTGATTTCAGAGTTATCTAGTGTGTAGAGGAAGCTTGAAGCTTCTAAGAAAGGAAATTACAGAGAAGATAAAACCTAAAAATTACTTGACACCTTCACTCAAACTCTGAAGATACTGAAAGCTGATGGTGAAATGCGGCCCAAGCTTTTACTAGCTGTCATAATAATGAAGAACAGATTAAGCTTCGTGAGTCTTAATTAGAAGAAAGCCCTACATATAACTGGTGTGTTGGAGAATCATCAAATCTTTGAGATTCAATAAATACCACACAAACTATTTCCTTAGTGGCCCATTTTATGAAGGATCTGGCATCCTGTGCAACACGGGTGTCTACTCATTCCTTTACTAAGCAGCTCAAAAATCTAAAGCAATATGAGAGGCAAATCACCTAGTTGAGTTTATATAATAGGTCTATATCATCTCATAAAGCTAAGCAACTCTGGAAACCTCTCAAAAAAGAGTTGAAAGCCATGTCTACTAAGCCTAATCAGAGCACTGAATGCAAAGAGATGAAGGAGGACTTTAATCGGCGCATTGGAGTATTAGAAGATCAGAACTAGCTTTTTCAAACTTAATGATCTTCTGCTTTCATCAAAAATCAAGATATGGACATCCACACCAAGAACTTGGAGAATGATAAGCTGTTCTCAAAAAAGTCAATCTGCTAAAAGTCACACCAAGACTTATTCTAGAATAAATGGAGCTACACCTTAATCATCTACAATCAAATAAGTCAACTCTTATGTCAGGTTAAACTGAGAGACACCCATATTGAAGTTGCTTAATCCAAAGCTCCTGGAGTACATGGTGTCACAGGATTAGAAGCTATTACCTTATACCTACCCAAGGATAAGTTTACACCTGAAAAAGGAGTATCACATTTTTCCTCTATGTTTAATGAGCCACAACGAAAGGTATAGTTGATCATCATAAGGCTAAGAATATTTATCTTGTTTTAGCCATATGGCTTAAGAGGTTATGGTACCTCATAATGATGACTTGAATACCTGGTGTGAAGTGAAGGAAGCGCTCATAGATTTTGTTCCAAGCAAAGCTTAAGTATGAAGAAGCAGGCCTTCATAATAATTGCGCTACGCCCAAATAAAACCCTGATCAAATTCCCGGATTGCTTTTATATTAAGCCCAGATGCTGTTAACCTCAAAGATGCTTACATTGGACTATGCCATAGCTGCCGTTGGTACTGGTTTAAATTATAGCCCTGACCTAACCATGCACTTAAAGTCTTTCAAACGAAGATTCATTTCTATCTTAGACATTAAGGAAACCCTTCTCGATGTAGTTGACATACACAAGCCAGAGACCCCCCAAATGGCTTCCACAGAACCTAGAGTATATACCATATAGAAAGAAAAGCCTAAGGAGGTGTAGAAGCCCAAGTTTAACTACTTCAAGATGAACAACTACATTAAAGTTATGTGTTTTAAGAAGAACCCTTTCCTTTTTGAGCATGGAAAAGGGCGGTCAGAATAGGGTCAGGTACTTCTAAAGCCAACCAGCCAATAATACCTGAAAGTGTAACATTGGTAATCACTTATCTCACGTACATTGATAATAATTCAACTGACAATTCTTAAGGGGTATAAAACATAGTTATTATATTTTAGGTACACCCACAGAGCTCACCATTCTGGACTACTTGATCGCCAAAAATATTGATGAAACCCAGGTTAGAAAGCAGATTTCAGTCAGTTTATTGGATGCCACAGAATAACTGATATGGCCATTAATGCTTATCAATACCTAACCTGTTATTCAAACCCATCTTGAGTGTGCACAGTCTAATAGAGATCAAGAAATGTCCTGAGGCTGGTCAAAAGCTCAATGCAAAGTTCCGCTTTAAAGAGGTGTTAGGACTTCCTCAAAGTTTCAAGGAACCATCACTAAGGTGAAAGTGGTAGTTCAGAGGTCTGAGTAATGCTATCTTAGTTATAGATCACCTATTAATGTTGTCTCATCCTTTCTCATAAGGAAGATCAAGCTCTCCCCTACCCTAGATATACTCAAGAGTATAGCGCTGCCAGCACAAACCTTAAGGTGATAGGTGCATATTCATAAAACAAATAAAGCTGGCAGATTAGTTTTCACAACTCCCACAGTTGCCCTGGACAATAGCCAGTATGATATACTTAGTGGGACATAGTTTATAATCAAATATAAGGAGTCATACTTTTGAAAGAAGGTTATATAACTACTCAACTATGATGTTCCCCTTGTATCCAGTACAAGGGGAACATCATAGTTGAGTAGTTATATAACCTTCTTTCAAAACCATGTTTCCGCATTGCCTTTACAATAAACTATCAATGGAAGAGATATGAAAAAGCTCCCTGATTCAAAAGATGCAGCACATGACATACCATTTTATGCTACCAAGTGTTAACATTTTAGCCAATGAAACAAAGATTAGTTTTTATCACATAATCCTGTATATAACCCAAACTTCTTGCTACATATCATTAGTGTTAATTAAGACATAGATTTGAAAAAAGTTTACCAGGGATCCTTGACCCAGCTTATCATTATCCTATTAAGCTACTTACTTGGGAACCTAACCAACCAGATACATTAGTCAAAAAACATCAGCAGATTGGGAAAGGTAACTGTTGGGCTTTAGATGTGCCCATATTACCCAGCTAAGAAGATAGATTAGTTGTTTGACTAAAGCTATTAGATACTTTAGTGATTTGGGATTTAGTGTTTTTAAATGATAACTATTGTTCAGGGAATTAACCCTAACGAATATTTACTAAACCACATGGTGTTTATCTGCCAGCTTATTTAAGTTTTATTGGAGATGATCCCCCAACAATGCATTTACTTTATGGTTTGATTGTCAATTAAATAATTGCTATCTAATAATATTAGTCAATTGGGGTTTGTCACAAAATGACTTAGGAATCTATGTTTAGTTACTGAAGCATTGACATTGCTTCTGGTATTAACTCGCAGCTTAATCATTTAGGCAACGCTGCATGCTGTTGATGGGTAAAGGTCACATTACCTAAGCAGGCTGCTATCCTAAATAAGGGAAATTCGTTAAGGTTGATTGAAGATTATGGAGATTTTCTGCAATTAACCAAGAAGAGGTCACGACTCTGGTCAGCGGTGCAATATGACTAGGCGGATGAGGAAGGCCCTCATGAATGCAACCTCAGAGGGCTAATTCACAGGCAACGGCTGTTGTTTCCCTGTGGGGCGTCAATGGAAGAGAGGTCGTCAGATCCCCTATAAATTCCCTGATTTGACAGTAAATATTCCCAGATAAAAATAGTAAAACTACTTACATAGTTTAATGCTTTTAACATTAGTTGTATAGTTCACTCTTGTATAAATAGTTTAAGGATGAAACTTTGTCTAAATTATTTTGCTATCAATATCTCCGCAGACTCTGCAAGAAATATAAAGGACAGTGGGAGAAGTTCCCTATCATTCTAAAGATACTTCTAAAAGTTAGGAGGATAAGCACTTGTTTAGCGTGGACTTAACACTCACCGTAGTTTTTGAACTAGACTAGAGTAATAGTCTTCATAATATTACTATCCATCATTATTCAATTGATATCACTAAATCAAATAAAACACATATCAACGACATGTGCAATCAACTGGAGAGCTAAAGCGATTCACACAACTAGAAGTTAATATTTGGTACTCATTGTTAAGAGTAGCAAGCGCTCAAAAATAAAAGTCACTAAAATCTTATAAAATCATCAAGGAAATTTTATTGATACACACCTTGATTTTGGACTACCCTCTGATAATTTAGTTTTCCTCGTTACTCAAGTCTAATTATCCAATAAGTTAGATCAAGAGGAACATAAGAAAGTACATCAATCACTTGATGACTATCAAGATGTTTTCTCCACTTCATATGTCAATTATAGTCACATTAAAGACTGGATACATGACATTGACGTTGTAGACTCAACCCCAATACAATTGAAGCCAGATATGAAGTCAAATGTAGAGGAGCGATACATGAAAACTAAGCACAATCAACTATTAGATACAGGCTTACTTGTGCCCTCACAGAGCCCAAAGTCCCCAATGTTACTTATAAATAAAAGAATGGTGGTCAGAGAATAATGATGGATGACAGGAAGCTAAACAGCCTACTTAGAAGGACAGCTATCCAATTACATGAAATTGACAATGCTCTGGACCAACTCTGGCTTGAACCTATTTCTCCACGAAGGACTTCGCCAGTGGATATTGGCTGAGGGATCTGTTTCCTATGGACCAAGAAAATGTGGGAAGGAATGTATGGAATGATTATCTTAACCTACCCGGCTCCCTCAGGAATTAGTGCAACGCCTTGCCTTGTAAGAAAAAAACAAAAATCATTTTATGCGAGTTCTAAACTAAGCTGTGTAATTGTATACTTAGATGACACAACAATTATCTTGAAACCCTTTAATGCTTTACTTGACCACATCAGGTCAATTTAAATCAACTATGAGAAAACCATAATAAACTAAAACCTTCAAAATGTACCTTTTTCCAACAGGATTTGGAATTTTTAGGACATAACATATTGCGGGAAGGAATTAACCATTATACAGTAAGGTTGAAGCAATTTTCAAGATTCCTGAGCAAAAGACCCTTTGAGTATACATGTATTCTTAAGAATGATGAGCTTTAGCATTAATTTATCCCTAATTTTTTGTTGGCTAGCCAAAACTATTGTATGTTTGATTGCTAAGAACACCACTTTTATGTAGAGTAGATCAAAGAACTGCATTTAAGACCACAAAGGATTTGTTGAAGAGAAGACTTATTTTTATGATACTCGGATTATAGAATGCCATTTATTTTT